>VDFB02166580.1:0-29967 GCA_007258455.2 Sequoia sempervirens | reverse complement strand
CACTTATTCACAATCTCCGCCCGCCCATCCGGCTCCGAGGGTGGTAATTGCGTTTCTATGTAAGCTCTGCTCCATAGAGTCTCAATACCTTCCGTAAGTGACTCAAGAACCTAATTATCCCCGCTTCGCTCACAATGCTCCGAGGCAACCCATGTAGTCCGAATACCTCACGAAAGAAGACCTCTGCTACCTGTGTAGCTGTGTAGGTAGTGGTAATCGGAAAGAAGTGGGCATACTTCGTTAGCCGATCCACAACTACATATATGCAATCTCGCCCTTGGGCTTTAGGCAAGCCCGTAATGAAGTCCATCGACAGGCATTCCCACTTCCTGTCAGGAATCGGAAGTGGCTGCAATAAACCTGCCGGGTACGTGTTCTCCTGCTTGTTCTGCTGACAAATAGGGCACTCACGCACGTATTGAAGAACATCTGCCTTGAGTCCTTTCCATGTGAATCTCTCCCGTATCTGTCTATAGGTTTTGAAATACCCGGGATGTCCTACAGTCGGTACATCATGAAAAACTCGCATGATTATGTTCTTCACCTCTGAACCTGGGATCAAATAAATCCTGTTCTTGTAAATGATCAAATCATTCACAAGTGTATACCTGGTATCAACCATCGATCCCTCAACAATACTGGAAGCCCAAGTGTCCTTGGCATACTTTGCCACAATCATATGCCTCCAATCCTCCGAAATGTGAACCATAGAGCTCAAGTATGGCCTGCGTGAAAGAGCATCAGCTACTACGTTCTGTGTACCTTTGATATACGAGATATCAAAGTCATATGCCTGCAATTTACTGACCCACTTCTGCTGACGATCATTGAGATCTCGCTGCCCCAAGAAGTGTCTCAAACTGTTATGGTCAGTTTTGATGCAAAATTTGCTGCCAACAAGATACTGCTTGAATTTTGCTAAGGCATGCATGATAGCGAGCATCTCCTTATCATATATGCTATAAAGTCTCTCTGGCCCTCTGAGCTTACGGCTCTCATACACAATCGGGTGCTTGTCCTGCATAAGCACCGCACCAATGCCCTCACCTGATGCATCACACTGAAGCTCAAAAGGCTTCGTAAAGTCTGGTAGTGCTAAAATAGGGCATGTAGTCATCAACTCCTTAAATTTCATAAAACACTCCTGTGCCTCAGGAGTCCAAACAAATGCACCCTTCTTCAATAAATCTGTCATAGGGGCTGCATGTCGTGAATAACCATTCACGAATCTACGGTAGAATCCACACAAACCGAGAAACCCTCTCAACTGTGTCAGGTTTGCCGGTGTAGGCCAGTCAATAATAGCGCGGATCTTTTCAGGATCCATCCACACTCCTCCTGCACTGATGATATGACCTAAATATAACAATTCGGTCATTCCCAAGTCACATTTGGATTCCTTGGCGTACAAGGACTCCCTCTCCAAAATACTCAACACGGTCTCCAAGTGAGCCAGATGCTCCTGCCAAGTCCTGCTGTATATAAGGATATCATCGAAGAAGACCAATACAAATCTCCTCAGCTGTGAATGAAAAACCCTGTTCATCGTGGACTGGAATGTAGCTGGTGCATTAGTGAGCCCAAATGGCATCACTACGAACTCGAAGTGCCCACAATGACATCGGAAAGCAGTCTTCTCTATGTCCTGCTCACGGACCCTGATCTGATGATACCCTGACCGTAAATCAATTTTGGTGAAGTAACATGCACCATGGAGCTCATCAATAAGCTCGTCAATATGCGGTATCAGATACCTGTTTTTGATCGTCCTCTTATTCAGGACTCTATAATCAATACACATGCGTAATGTGCCATCCTTCTTCTTTACCAACACAACTGAAGAAGCGAATGGTGACTTGCTAGGTCGAATGTGACCCATAGCAAGTAACTCCTTGATCGTTTTCTCGATCTCATCCTTCAGCCGTTTAGGATGTCTGTAGGGTGTAATCATAACGGGCTTAGCGCCCTCCTCAAGCTCAATGATATGCTCAATGCCCCTGTCTGGAGGTCTCCCTGGTGGAATATCACTGAATACCTTATCATGCTTGACTCTCAACTGCTGAATGTCTGGATGATACTCAGTCTTCTGCTGTCCCTCTTGTATAGGTGCTAAAGTGCACTCGGCAGCCCACTCTACCATGTCGTGACGCATGAGCCTCTCCATCCGACGAAAAGAAATTGTTTTGATGTTGCTGTCCCGAATTGCTTTTAGTATGTGTGTCTTCCCGCCAACATCAAAACGGATCTCCATGTCCTTGAGATGAAGAGTGACTTCCTCCAATGAATGAAGCCACTTCATTCCCAAGACCAAATCAATATCTCCCATATTAACAACATAGTAATCTGCCTTGAACTCATAATTGTTCAAGCGTAAAGGGAGATCCTTTATCATGCGTTCACACCTCAAAGTGTATCCGGCCACCACCGTGAATCCCCTAATGCCTCTAACTCCTCGATGAGTCCGGGTCTGCCAACAAACCTAGCATCAATGAAATTATGTGTAGCTCCCCTCAGGTCAAGAAGGGTAATGACCCTTGTCCTGCTAACACACCATGAATCCTGAATGAGCCCTCCTGCTGGATGCTAGATAAGCCGCCTCCAGATCCCAAGTTCTGACTCTGTCTCGCCTTTAGGCTCAAGCCTCTGACTCTCAATCCTCAGAACTATCCCCGCTGTCCGAATTCTCCCACTGGAATCCTCGCACACGCCCACATCACTGATTTGCCTTGCCCTTAGGTCTTAGAGGACAATCGGATTGACGTCGACCTTTGCGAGAAGCAAAGCTTCTTCCTGCGTAGATCGTTAAGGGCCTCTCGATCCAAAGGTGGTGCTGCTGATTTACCCTTTGAATCGTTCTTAAAATCTGATTTTTCTTTGTTAAAATCAGACTTCTCTCTATTTCTGTTAAAACCCTTATTGTCCCTGAAAGAAGAAGAACCTCTGGAGTTAAATCTACTGGACGGTGCTGCTAACTCCATACTACGAGCCTTCTTCATCGCTTCCTGTAATGAAGGGGGATCAAAGGCTTTGATCCAACCTCTCAGTGGCTCTATCAAACCCTCCATGAAGAGTACTACCAATCGCCTCTCTGAAATGTTCGGAACCATGACTGATAACTTCTGAAAGTCACCAATATAGGACTCCAAACTGCCACTCTGTCTCAACTGAGCCAAGTCTCTGAAGTAGGATTTGGATCCTTCCTGTCAAACCGCTCAACCAATCTGTCCACAAACTCCTGGTATGATGTGATCCTGTCATGCTGTAGCGTCACCATACCATGGTGCCACCAGTCGTAAGCTACCCCCTCAAGATGCAGTGTCGCATATCTGATAGCATCTCTCTCAGCCATCGGGCGCAATGTGAGAAATGTGTCCAGCTTACTAATCCATGCCTGGGCTGTCACCTTACCGCTACCATCGAACATCGCTAGATTAAGCCTGTTGGTTGCATGTTTTAGGTCATTGTTCTGGTATCTAGGTCTCCAATCCTGACGACCTCTGTGGTGCTCTCGCCTCTGAGTGACAAAACGGTCAAAAGAAATCCTCTCTCTGACCTCTGGTGGTACTAACTCCCACTCCTCGTTCGCTGCCATAAGTGTGTCTGCGAACAACTCCTCATGCTCCTCCTCTGCAATAGCCTCCTCGGCCTCCTGTCTCACAAAAGTAGGCCTAGTGGGCCTATCTGCTGTCCGTGAGGCTGCCTTTCTTGCAGCCTACAGATCCTGCTTCACTCTCTCATCGCCACGATGTGGTGACGGTCTCCTGAGTACTCCAATCTCTCAAGTGCCACTTCAACCGCTGCAATACATCATTCGACCGCTGCTGACCTCGCGACGTGAAATCTCGGAGTGCATGCAAAACCTCTCGCGATCATCCTGATCTCTAGGGTTTTGAGGAATCTCTGTTCTAGGAACATCTGTTCTATCAGCCATGTTTTCCGCTGCCTGCTCAAACTTTGTTGCCTGTCAATCGAAAGCACGCTTATGTGTAATACCTGTGAGACCCAAACTGTTCTGGCTGATAAGACCGCTAAACCCTCTTAGGATGGCGTGATTTAGCTCTGATACCACTGTAGAAACCCTAAGTTTCCCCTGATTCAAACTAAATATTTTGTTTGTTTCTTCTGACGTTTTTGGTTTTTTTGACGTTTTGAGTTTTTTTGCATAAATGAAGAAGATGGCGATTTTGAAAGAAATTGCAAATAAATTCTATAAAAATTATTCAACTTCGGAAATAGCAAAACCTAATGCAAATACTGAAGCCAGATCATTTATTAACCTTCTGAGATGATTACAATGATGATCCAATTACATGCAAGTAAAAAGGCAACGATTTTTTTATGAAGAACCTGGTATTTGCAGCAATGGATGATTCTCCAGAAGATGTACGGCTGAGAAGAAATATGCACTTTCTTCTCCTGCAGATGTCTGCTACAGATGCCAGAGAGATAGGCGCCTCAAAATGTGAAGTCAGACTGGCAAACTATATGGCGATTTGCTCAACAAGAAAAAGTACGGCCTTCTTGAACAGGTACGGCCTGCTGTAAACAGTACGGCCTTTATAACAGCAATAAATGAAATGTACGGCCCTTCTGGAATCTCAAGATCTGATGAATATATGCGCCTGAGTTGTAGGATGCTTTCTAGATGAAAACCTGGATCAAAACTCTGATACTGAATGATCTGTGAAGTTCTATAATTTCTTCTGGATGAAGAAATCCCTCTGCTGGCAATAAATCGGATGATATCTCACACCCTCTGAACTTCTTTCACTGGAGATGGCTCGTTCCCCAATGCTCTGAGATTGAAACCCTAGGCTTCCGTTCTCTGACGAAGACTAGATCAATTTTCAATTCACAAAATGACATAATGGCTCGATTCCCAATGCAAATGCATATATCTCTTTATAAGTGCAATTTCCTTAAAAATAGGGAATCATTAAAATAAGTCGAACTCTCTTGATTAATTTTTCAATAGTCTCCAGCCAAATTTTAATAATAAAATATAATCAACAAAATGGCCCCTTTCTGATGATGGGCGACCCCCTTCACTGAAATCACTTAAGTTATAATAAAATATTATAACTTTATATTATAAACTCCAATTAATTAATATTTAATTAATTCAATTAAATATTAATATCTCTCTCATTATTCATCCGATGCACGAGCCGTCTGAAGCTGACGAATAAAGAAGTGATTCTGAACGCTAACAAATCCATACTGCTAAAAATAGCAGGGGTCCCACGCTGAGTGCCAGATACTGCTAAAAATAGCAACTCAGGCTAGAAGTGTCTGAATGAGCCCGAACGAAAGCCAACTGATCAAATACTGACAACTGAAGTTGAGCCAAGCTCCATCATGACCCTCTATCCATTCCATCAGCCTACGAGGGTCGCATAATAGGCCAATCCAGTGCTCTGAGAGATGTCAACGAGAAGGGGACATGACAATATATGCCCGTATATATTCCTCTATGTGCACGTATATGTAGGTATACCATATCGACGCATCCATATGAGCATATCCGTCAGCCAACATACGCCTGTATTGATATGTATATACATATGGATACGTGCATATACTATATACATCTATATATGTCCACTTCCTTTTCACTTACATCCATTTACATTACTATCATAATGATTGTAATATTTCAAGACAGATACATAGATAAACATCACTTATAAATGCATATAGAAGTAGTCAAGACTCCTAATGCAAACATACAAGCTTATAGATGACTTACCTATAACCAACACAAACTGACTCAGCTTACTCAATCTAAGTGACGTGTGTATGCTCGGATGGTTTACTTTACCGATTACCCAACCAAGCTCTTCTCCTGAGTGATACTTCCCCTCCGCCTGGAGGAATGTTTCACATACCTGCATCCAATGACACGCACTTTCGGAAGTCATATGTTCACAACATAAGCAGTATATGTTGGTGTAACAACTAACACCTCTGGAGCAAGAGTTGGTATGGACAGCTATGCACACTACGCAATGAGTGCTCTTCAAATTAGGAGGGGAAGCTCCCTCATTGTGCTTGACAAAAGTACTTGTAAAGGAAAATAAACTAAACTATATCCTGTCTTTTTGTCTTAGTTGTAAGAGGTACAAGGCTTTCTCAAAAACTATATACATTGCAGCTAAGTATTTTCTGGTTTCGCAAATCACTAACTACAACTAGGCTAATTACATAAAATCTATCCAGTTCCCTCAAGAAAACAGAGCATGAGGAAATGGAGCAAGGATGACTATCTGACGATAAACCAGTATAGATTCTCAACTTGAAGGCAAGGTGGCACATCTATCAGCTCAATCTAAACAAGTTTATTATTCACAAAACACCATACGATAAACAAGAACAGATTCTCAACTTGAGGGAAAGGTGGCACATCTATTTGCTCAATCTGAACAAGTTTATTGAAAACAAAACAGATTTGATCTAACTAAGGAAATAATTCACTATCATAATTGCATGAAACCCAAGTGGCATAACAATTCATCATAACAGTAAATACGCATGAACAGATACAAAACGAGTAATATTGAAGGCAAGGCAGGCACAACATATATTCCTCTCTCGTGCAAAAGTTATTTACAAATGAGCAAAAGCTCTTATTTATAGACATCAAAAGGTGTAGGGAACCCTAAAATCACCTTGAGTCAACTATAGTCTTGCAATGCATGCAAGATTTATTACTAAACCCTAATAAAGTAAACTATATAGTTAAATGGAAAGCTACCATCAGTTAACCAGTACATCTAACCTAAATGGACAATGTGCAAGCATGCACGTCCTTATTAAAATCAAAGTTAACTGGACACTACCCTCAGTTAACTGAAAACCCTAACCCTAACTCCTGTGAAGATAATCCCAAGGAAGAGATAAGCATGTATGAAGTCAGCAAGTGAACTCAAGACTGAAAGTCGAGTTAACTGCTGCTCTTGATTCTATCCTCGAAATTAACTGCAGGTTCCAACTGGCAGATCACTCCACGTCATCTCAATCTAACACCTCGACCAAGAACTCATCAATCTCTCTGTCTTCTGGCACTTTGATGCTATTCAAAACAACAAACTATTTCTTCAGTTCTCTTTCACTTTCCTTGATTGTATGCATGCATTCTCTGACATCTTCAGTCGCCTTCTTGAAACTAGCTGAAATAACTGGAATATTCTCCAACTTAGCCGCCATAGGATCTCCCTCAAGGTTATCACGAATCAGCTTTTCGAACTCAGCTTGTACTTCATTTAGTGCAATATACATGCCATCTTCAAGAAGGTAATGACACGGAATCTAAACAACAAAACCACTGACAAGTGCAAGAGCTCCAACAACATTATCTTTCAGTGAAAATAACTTGGTAGAAATCTTTTCACATATCTCCATTTTGAAAAGGTGCTACTCCCTCCAAGTAAAAACTTTCTCTTGATCTTCATCAATCTCCAAGGCATCATATGCAATAGACAACTGAGACACAAGAACTCGATCCTTGGCTAAACTCTCTGCGACTGAAATCTCGAGCAACTGAATACCTTGACGAAGTTTATGTGCGTCACTCCTCAACTGATACAAATCCATAAGAAGACGCTGACCTGTAACAATTAAGCTTTCAATCCAGTTATCCAAAAGTCGGCCACGATTGACTAACTGATCCAACTTTCGTTGTTCTGTAGGTGTATTCTGAGGAAGAACAGGCACTCTACTTGAATTTCCGTGAACAAGATTAGAGATATATTGACGAAGTTGACAATTCTCAGCCTTAAGTAATGCCTTCTCCTCTCCATCCTTCGTGATGCGTTCTTCAAGATTATTGGTGACAATCTTAAGAAGGCTCACGTCTGTCTCTCGAGTGGTCCTGCCAAGATTTGCCTTGGTGAAAGTAAAGTCACCAACTTCAACCTCATCTAGGCTCTTACCCTCTGGAGGAGTAGCAACTTCTATAACAATCTCTGATTCCGGAGTCTTCTCGATATGCACCTGCTTCTTGATTTTCTTGTTCAACCTTCTCTGATAAGGTTCACCGAACTCAAATAAATCAAGATTATATGAAGGTTCTCGCCTCTATCTCCCCAAAGACCTCTCGAGCCAACAAGACTGAACAATATTATCAATTCAAGGAGAGACTATCCCTGATGTATCAACCTGTGGTGGTTCAATTTTCTCCGATCCTACTCGAACTGGTATCTCAGGCTTTGAATCTATATCAATAGGTTGCACATGTGGTGAACTAGGAGGTGAAACACGAGGCTCAACCTGAATGACTGTCTCTACTAGAATCTCAAGTACATTCTCAACCTGCTTTTGCTTCCGTTTACCAGTAGTCCTCTTTCCCGTGTTTCCACTGAGTCTAACTCCTTCAGGTGGCGTTACAATAGCCTAACCCGAGGCCTTGACCTCGAAGTAGAAGGTAATGAAGAAAAATTCACTGGCTGCTCTGTCACAGGAACTGACTTTTTCCTTCGTTTACTCTCCAAGAATTGCTTGCTGGTCTTGATAACCGATCTATACACATCCTCAATAGAAACATTCTCCTTAGCATACCAATCTGGTGAGCAAAGTGGCTGTCGAGCAATTTGATCCTTGACATATGAATTGAGAAGAACTTCTCCATCGTCATCTGATAAACCATCAACATCTTCTGATAGGTAATCAGAGAGCTGAGCGATAGTGAGTCTACAATAGTGACGACGACTAACCTCGAATTCATCTTCACAATTAGCCCAGAAATCTTCAAGTGCTGGCTTATGTGAAATCCCTCACTCTGACCTGGCTGCATAGTGACCCAAAGGATCATAGGAACGCCTCTCAGTATGAGTTTTAAGTTTGAATCTTTCCATCTCAATTGACATATGCTTGGCATCTGCCGCAGTTCTGCATGTGAAAATGCCCAATCCGAACGGAAAAGTAGCCGCAGTCTTATGACGACTGCGAAGAAAGGAATGAACGTGTTGCATCTATCTGAGAAACTCCATGAAGATGATCTTGTCTGAAGGATACCTCGGCAACATCAGAGGCTCTCCAACATATCCATAAATCCGGATGTATGTGAAAGTAGGGAATTGGATAAACCAATTGGCCCAAGTCTCCATTGCTGATTTTGCCTCGGCAGAAATACAGATGTGCATTTCATTGTCAAGATCTCTGACTGTCCTCATAGAAAAGTGATCATTCATTGGTCGGAAATCTTGATCAGATTTAGGAAACTCCAACTGAGAATAGTACTCGTGAACACGTTGAGCACCAAGAGTGCCATTAGTTTTTAGATGTCTATAGCTGCCTTGAAATGCAACTAAGTAGACAAAGTAGGACACCATACGAAACTCATGAAACCTGAGAAAATCAGTAATCTGCTGATGTAGGCAATCGCTAATCAACATAGCCCAGTCAAAATGTTCTGTGCCATCAAGGATTTTGGAGATAAGGTAAAACTGTAATGTACCCTTCTCAAATGTGATCATTCAGTTGACCGTTGGCCTATTCCGGAGACCCGTAGGCTACTCGGATGGTGAAATTAGGGTTTCCTAATTTTGAGGAGGTTGTTGCTTGAAGTTTGGAAATCGGATTGCGGTTTCTTTCTGGGTTTTCAGAGAGCTTCGCGGTGGTATGTTTAGTTTGGCATTTCAAGCAACTTCATGAATTTACTATTTTTAGTAAATTCTATTTTTGGCAGTGGACAGGTTGGGTTCAGTTCAGTTGGTCTTCTTCTCCAGATGGTTCAGTTGGCAATATTGTTTTTGGCCCTTGGGTGCTTTTTTTATGGAGAGATAAGTATTTTCACATTATAATATTATTATTTAATATTATAACGCCCCCCTTGCCTAGCATTATAACTTTATGTTGTTCTTAAAAAGGGGACTTGATGGGTAAGCTCTTCATTGAAAAGATAAATTATTTTTTGAGGCCAAATTATGGGTTAAGTAAAAAAGGATGCCTACTTGAGGAAAGGTTGATTTTTAAAAAGGTGAAATATTTGACTAAGGGAAAAAGGATGCCACCTTTTGGAGGGAAGATGTGTTGAATTCAAATTTAGGGTTTGGGCACCCTTCTTGAAGGTTCTAGAAGGCTCTTCTCATATCTATTTATTCTGGCCTCAGCTCTTCATTTGGCATCTTTTGTCTACTATACTGTTATGCTGCTGGAATGTTTTCAGGCAAGCTTCGAGGAAAGCATACCTCCTAGCATTTGGCTCATCTTCTTGCTTGAAAGATAGCAACAAGTTGAAAATTAGATTGTAGTTGGGTTGTTTAGCATTGTAGTTGAGTTTCCTTGCATTTGGTAGCTGTTGTTCAAGCATTTTGTCATATTTCAGAGTTGCTGATGTTGCATGGCTGTAGGTAGTTTTAATTTATATCTCAAAAAATAAAGAGTTTTGTTCTGGGTGTTTGCTATATCCATTCCTCTACTTGGGGCGACCCTTATTGCAAATTTGTGGATTTTTTAATGAAGTTTCTGATTTATCCTAGCTAAATCACCCCATCAAGAGGGCCGTACCATTCTGTGGTTGCTTTGGGATTTGTGCAAATTAAAGAGAGGTTGTTTGGAGTGGTTTTAGGCATTCATTTTGGGCGCCATCATCCTTAGATCAATCTGCATTTTATTTCATGTCATTAGAATGAGTTTTGAGCAAGATACAAGCATTTGAGTGAGTGCTAGGTTGCAGATTTCTTCATTTCTTGCTGCAGGTCTGATTTACCAGATTTTGGAAATTCATCTATTGGTTGGGAAATGAGCTATTGAAGTCATATAAAACATTTGGAAGGAGCTCTCTACTATTGCAGCTTGATTATCTTTCTAAACAGTGTGCTTGCAGGAAAATATACTCATTGTAAAGCTATCAGTAGTACTGACTAGCTCATATTTACATTTGTATTTCATTGTAATACCCACTGAATAAGTGGAAGAGGCTGGCATTGCCGCCTATTTGCTTTCAATTGGTAGTTTAGGGACCCTCTGACCATATGCTTGCCATCACTCGGCGCCATTCTTGGTTAGGGTTACTACAGTTCATCATGCATTGATCCTCTGACCATATGCTCGTCTGCACAGGCACATTCTTGGTTAGAGTTCCCTTCCAGTTTGCATTTGCATTAGATCCTCTGACCAATGCTCACACCTTGCCCACATCGGGATCCTGGTGTAGATTCTGGTTAGAGTTACCTTTCGCATCGTTTTGGTTTAGAGCTAACCTTAACGGGTGCGTGTTGATTGTAATTACATTGTGAAAAAACAAAAAAAAAATGGTTCGGTTCTTTACAAAAACATCCATGGTCGGAAAATGCTAGCATCTTCTTGACCTCTAACTCGATTGAGAAAAGTTATCAAAACAACAACCTCATCCTTGAATTCACCATGACCAACCTTTTTAGGCATGTTAGTCTTTTGAACTTTTAGCCATCTCTGAGCCACCTTTCTCTGTGAACATTCTTGATCTCCATCCCATATCTTCTCACAGGCCTCAATAACCACAGTGAAATTATCTAAACGAAGCATTTCTCCATATCCTTCTGTTTAAGACTGCAGATAACCCTCCCATCAGCTGATCTGATTTGTCGTGAAGACGAGTCATAATGCTTGATGCAAGCAAAAACAAACTCGAGATCAAAAGTGGTGACAGGAATAGATGCCGCTGCCAACAATCCGGAACGTTCAAGATTTCTCAATGAATTGCTGCTAACACCCTCCAAACTGCTCAGATTAAGCACTGGATAAACATGACTTAAGTCTGTGTCTGAAGTTCTGACAAAATCATGTATAAGAACCGATTTGGTCCTATAATCAATGAGATTGAACTGCATTTTGAAAATGAATACTTTTGACTATAAAGTCGAATATACTCAGACAACTTTCTGGAAAAGCTAAAAAATCTCTGAACAAGGCTAAAAATAGCCTATGGCGGGAAAAAATTTCGAAATTTTTCTGAAACGTGGGTTTTGTGCATAATCAAATTCTAAGACAACTCAGATAGCTTGATTCTTGAAAAGATGTGTTTTAGGCCCACATGCAAAGAGATTCTCGGAAAAAAAGCACAAAGCTTCAGAATGAAGACTACGGGGTAATTTTCTCGAAAAAATCTAAGACATGGGTTTTGCTGCAAATACTGAAGTATGCGAACCCAGATGATCAAACTCTGAAAATATGTTGAATTTCTTTGACATGCAAAGAAAGTACCTAAGATGAGAAATATAAGAAATAAGACAGAAGAAAGAAGGGTTTATTTGCTCTGCTTCTGTAGAATTCGCCTATCTCTGTTTTGAATTCGATGAAACCTGCATGCAAATTGAAAACAAAGTTTGGAATATTCTTCTTCTAAACAAACTAAATCCGTTGCTACGAAGAATGCTGAAATCTGACACGTGTAGCACCTTCAAATCGCTACTTGCTCAAGAAGAATGTATTCCTCTAAGCTTGGGATGAAGAATAATGGACGCCTAAGTTTGAATAAATAGACTTTCATCACTAAAATTCATAACAAATGCATGCAAACTTAAAAATGGCGCTTGAATTATGATTGGACCTCAAAAATCCACACCTAGCCAATGATTGGCTCTCAATTCAGTTAACTGAAGATTAAAATGGCCTAAATAAAGCACCATGCTTTAAGACTAAAGTCGCCATCTTAAAACTTCAATTGCAAAAACCATTTAAAGCATCATGCATATTAATCTTCAGTTGACAAATTCCATATTAAGGTCGCCATATTTGAGAACTCAAAATCCACACTTTAAATCTTTAGTTAAAAATCCTAACTAAAGCGTCCATTTTAGAAACTGAAGTTAAAATCCATAATGAAGCGCCAACTTCACAAAATCTTCACAAAACTCAAATATGCGCCATGCATTAAAGCTCAAGTTGACCTTTGACATGCACTTCAGTTAAGTGGACATGCAAAACAGAAACTCAACATGCAAAGTCAGTTAACTGAACATGAAAACTAGTTAACTCAATATGCAAAACTAACAAAGCACTCAACATGCCAAAATGTTAACTGGAGATGACAACCCAGAAATCGTTCAGTCTAATGAAAGTCAAAATTCAAATATTTAACAATATTCAAAATTCATCTTTTAGGCGCACATGTGGTTTTCAAGTTTTGAAAAACCACCTTTGACTTTTGGCGTTTTTCTCCAGACTTAGCCATTTTCATGAAAACTGAAATTTGAACCTCTTTCGGGACCTCTGTTCAACACCCGACACTGGCTGACTGACCTCACCGATTGATTGGCTGATAGGTACATTACAGAGCAGGACAAAAACTAATCAAAAGATACCTTGAGACTAAATACCATAAAACAAAGATCTGAAGGGTCAAAAATCCAAGCGCCCTTTTCAAAAGCTGCTCTTTTCCTCAGACTTAGTCAAATTTTCTCTATTTTCATCTCGTAAGAAGGGAAAAATGAATCCTCCATAACTTTTGACTGACAAGGTTTTAGGACTGGATAACTAGTTCACTACGGAGCTAACTTCATTCCATATGACAGCTGCAAAGGTACATTTCTTCAGAAAACATCATCTGATGGGTGAAAATCAAGGGCGCGTTTTTGAAAAGTTGCTCTTTTTCCTCCAGAGAGCCATTTCTGGAACTGACCAAAATAACACTAAAACTCCGACTGTAGGTTGACAGGTCATCTTCTAATCTGACGGAGACAGGCAACGTAAAGCTGAACGTAACACGGACAAGCTGAATATCTGAGAACATTTAGAAAAAGGCATTAAAGGCTTCAAAAGCTCAAGCGCCTTTCTGAAAATGTGCTCTTTTGCTTTTTTCCTTGATATTTTGACCAAGATTTGACCCCATGTTTGACCTCTGGCTCAGGCATTTCAGCAACTCAGATTCACCCATTGACGGATGCATTGCGAAACCTGAGCAGATGTGAGACAAACATATCGGGTGGCATTTAGTCAAAAACCTTCATTTGACACCTCAAAAAGATGGGCGCCTTTCTCAAAAGCTACTCTTTTCTCCAGTGTTCGCCAATTTGGTCGTTCCTCTCGTTTTCCGCTATATCTTCCGTAACTCGAAAAAACAGGTCTGTTTGACAGGCTTGATAGCTCATTGCGAAGCTGGCGTGGTGCCGAACAAATGTCCGCTGGAGGTGACAAACCCTAAAAACAGGATCTGAGCCCCTAAAAGATAGGGCGCCTTTTTGAAAAGTTGCTCTTTTTCCTCCAGAGATGGAAAAATTTGACGATCTTCCTTCAAATTTTCACTTTTCTTGAATTTCCTTAGTAACTGACATGAAACTGACACAAGCTCCATATTTAAAAAGCCCAAAAATGACCTTCTGACATCACTTTAACAAGATTAAGACTTGTTGTGACCTTTTTCACACATCGCCCCATTGCAAATGGGGACCCCCCTAATTTTTTGCTCCGTTCCTCGTCTTTTGGCTTTGGTTTTGTCTCTCTCTCTCTCTGTCTCTCTCTTCTGCTATCTGCCTTTCCGTGTATGTGCCCATCTGTGAACTTAAACGTGAAATTTTGGCCAAGTCTGAAAATTAGGGTTTGTACTCTCCTGGTCAATGTAAAGTCAAATGAAATGAATAAATTGAAAATTGAGACTAACATTGATGTCAATGTGCTTTCAGCAAGTTTCCACTGAAATTTCATCAGATTCAGGCAACTTACTAGTTTTAGTAAGTGTGCAATTCAGGACGTTCTTTCAGCACTTTCGAAGTTTCAAGCGTCACGATGCATCCAGAGCGTGTCAGGCTGCTCGTCTACAAATTTTGAGCTGAAACAAACAACTTGCTATTTTTATCAGTTCAACTTCCGAAGCAAATTCTAGGGTTTATATGCAGACTTTCTTTGCATGTCCGGAGATTCTTTCTGGGTTTTTCGAGACCTTCGCAACGATATAACATGCAAAGTGAGATAATGACTTTCAGAGTTCAGCCTTCAGAGCTTATTTTTAGGGTTTGCATGTCAAGGTTTTCGGCGCATGTCGGGTGATTCTTTATGGGTTTTTCAAGAGCTACGCAGTGGTGTGTCATGCAAAGCAGGATGATCAGTTTTCAATGACTTACTATTTTTAGCAAGTCCATTCCAGCAGTTGCCCAACGCATTAGAACCACAAACAAGGCAAAGTGCAACAAAAATGAGGTCAAACGGAGGTCATTTGATATACATGCAAGTCAAATTAGGGTTTCCAACTTCGGGACCCAAAATGAGGGGTAAAATGTCAGAATTTTCGAAAACCGATGTATCCCACTACGATCAGCATCTTCCAATCTATCCACCGGTAAAATTTAAAGGCAATCGGAGCACTTACTATTTATAGCAAGGCGTTCCAGAAATTGGCTAAAAATAGTAAATCGGCAACAAGAGACAGTGTGAACGGGCAGGTCACCCGATGAGGAGCACGTCATTCGAATTTCAAGTCAAACGGAGTTGTGGAGGTCTCAGAAACGAGCAGTTACTATAAATAGTAAACCACCTTCAGAAATGTGCTATAAATAGCAGGTCAGCTCGAGATGGCAGTGTGAACAGGCTAACAAGGTCATGAAGATCCAGTGTTTAAAATTTCAAATCAATCTGAGCTTCAGAGATGTGAAAATCAAAGGGACTTACTATATATAGCAAGGTGTGGAGAAGTTGCCAGAAGGAAGGAAAAATGGCTAAGGCATGAAGTTCATCCACCTGACCCCCTAAAATGCGCCCTCATCCTCAGGTGACTGGCAGAAGGTTGAAAAGGTTTTAAGTCTAAAGTTCATCCTCCTCCACCCTGAAAATGCGTCCATCTTCAAGCCAGGATGATAGAAATATTCTAAGTCTGAATCTCGTCCTGCAAGACCCTCAAAATATGCCCACCCCAGCTAGAGAAGATGAAAAAATTGTCCAAGTCTGGAAGTTTGTCCACCTCCTACCTCCAAATGCACCCATGCTGAGTCAAAGTGGAAGTGCTAAAAAGTTTCTAAGGCATGGACTTATATCCCTCACCACATGTGAAATGAGCCCACTTCAAGGAGGTTGATAGAAAAATGGCTAAGTGTTGGAGTTCATCTTCTTGCACATGCTAAATGCACCCAAGCCTAGAGAAGTCAAAGAAGAGTCAAATGCGTTGGTATTTGTTCTTCTACCTATGCAAAATGCGCCCATCCTCCTCAAGGCATGAAATGCGCCCATGTTTGAAAAGAAGTCAAAGGGGTCAAAAGGGCATTAAGAAGTTAATGCTTCACCATGTAGGAAATGCGCCCAACCTCCTTCATACATGAAATGCACCCAAGTGAAGACAAGTAAAGGATTCCAAGGTGTTGTGCATAAAGAGAATATTCTAAGCATGGAAAATTTGAAGGCCAACCCCCCATATGCGCCTAGCTTGTGGAATTGATTGAAAATTTGTTTTAAGTATTCAAAACTTGAAGTGGAGACCCTTGATTGCACCTAGACCAAGGGATAAAGTGAAAATATTCTAAGGCGTGGAAATTAATTCCTCTTAAACATGCAATATGCGCCCAAGTCCAAAATGATCCTAGAAAAAAGGTTGATGAATTCCCCCACCCCAAGCTAAATGCGCCTAATGTGAAGAAAGATAGTGGGAAATAAAATGCTAAGTATTCAAAATTCCTTCCAGACCTCCAAATGCGCCCATGTTCATTGAGACAATAAATTTTTTCTAAGGCATAAAATTCCACCTCTAGAGGAAATCACACCTAAGCTTGACAAAGGTGATGAAATTTATTAAGGCATGTATGCAAATGGCAGGAGAAGGTCCAAAATAAGCCCAGCTGGCAGGAGGATGAATTTGAAATTTTCCTAAGTGTCAGAAGGCAAGAAAATTCACCTGGATGTGAAGAATAAGATTAGACTTTGATTGACAAATATTTTTCTAAGGTTGAAATTCAAAAAATTAAATGACCCCCTTCGTTGGTACACCCATGGATTTGGTGCTTTTTGAAGGAAATTTTCTTCTGGGTACTGGACGTCTTCGATGAGGGATTGATTTCAAAGTCTTCCACAACTCGCCGAGGGATTCCGGGGTGAAGATTTTTGATGGGCACAGGATTGATGAATTTCCTAAGAAAGATTTGAAAAAATTTCTAAGGCAAGGAATAAAATGTGTTGTGGACATAAAAATGCCTTGGCGGATGAATTTGAAGTTGGATGCCTAGATAATTTTTGATCAAATTCCTGATGAAACATTTTGCTCAATCCAGAGTTGGATGAAATGTCAGAGTGAACGCCTCAACCGGAAAAGTGAAGAAGATGCAGTTGAAGCTAACACTCTCAAAAGATGATTTTAAAAGTGCATCTCTTAAATATGCCCTTGAGGAAGTTGAAAATTTGTCTAAGGCATTGGAATATGATGTATAGGTGTTATGTAATGTCCCCTTCCAGTTGACATCTCTCAGTTCATGAGATTAGCCTATTATGTGACCCTCTTAGGCTGATAGGGTGGATAGAGGGTCTTGTTGAGGCTTGGCTTGGCTTCAATTGGCATAATCATTCAGTTTGGCTTTCGTTCGGAGTCGTTTGGACATCAGTTGCTTGACTTACTATTTTTAGTAAGTAGAGACACTCAGCGGAGCACCCCTGCTATTTTTAGCAGTATGGTCTGGTCATATGCAGGTTCGGTCACTTATCATTCGGCTTCAGACGGTTCGTTAATCGGACTTATATTGAGAGAGATATTAATATTTATTTGCCAAAATAAATATTAATTAAGTTGAAGCTTATATTATAAAGTTATAATATAATTAAATATTATAACTTAAGTGACTTAATGGAAGGGGTCGACCATCATTAAAAGGGGGCCAAGTTCAATTATTAATTATAATTAATTTGGGCGCCCAAACTATGGAATTATTAAAAGTGAAGTTCAACTTTTATTTAAATGGTGCTTTTTGGAGAGAAGTCGACCCTCTTGAAGAATTTAAGGTTTTCACTTGTGAGAAAACATTATTATGTTATGAAATTGATTTTTTCCAGTTACTTCTTCAGAGAACAGAGCCAAGGGTTTCAGTTTTCGTCTGCATTGGAGAACAAGCCATCTTCAATGTCTGCAGTTCAGAGGCTGTGAAATATCAGCTGATTTATTGCCTGTTAGAGAGATAGCTTCATCCAGAAGTTATTACAGAGCTTATTCAGAAGATCTATTTTCAGAGTTAAATCCAGAATCATTAGGAGAAGAGAAAATCATTAGCGGCTGGTTTAGTATTCATCTAGCATCCATTTACAAGCCGTACGAATTTCTTATTGCTGCTGCTGGGCCGTACCATCAAGTACAGGGCCGTACTTTCTTCCTAGGGCAAAACGCCTCACTTCTTGGCATTCTGACTTCACCAAAGGGGGCGTCTATTCCTCTGGACTCATCTGCAATCTTCTGGCGGAGGGAGAAGTTGATGTTTTTGATTGGCCGTACATTTCAAGCTCTTTCAGGCGGCTGCAAATCAGGTTTTTAAATATCATATTTTGTTGTGTCTTCAGTCTGCATGTCAGAGATTTACCTTGTAATCAACTCGAAAGAATAATGATTCCATATGCTATCATTTCAGAGACTTATTTGCTTCAGTTTGTACTATTTGGAATTTATTTAAATTTTTAGAAGTATTTCTTTCAAAATCGCATTCTTCATTATTGCATGCAAAAACCCAAAAAAAATTCAGAAAAAACACCCAAAACAAAAAAATACTATCAGTCTTCAGAAGCTGTCCGAGGCGAGGCAAAGGGAAGTTTGGTTGAAGTTTGCTGAAGTTGAGCTCCATATCCCACACTTAGAATAGATTTAGACTCTCTAAACTCTGCAACCACTTTAAATTCAGTACTTTCTGGTTAGAATAGGAAACCCGTGCTTCATTGATAAATCTGTCGAATTGTGAAAACCCCTTCCTCTGCTGTTGAACAATTTCGTAAGTCCCCTTGAAATACTAACAAATCACATTGAGCCAACTGAAACTATTCGCATTGAAGGAACCTTGGAGTTGAACGCACGAACTCTCTCGCAATCTTAGCGTTCTAGATACTTTGATCAAGAGAGAATAGGGTAGCCGTTGGCAACTTTATTCTGCGTTGGTGCGATCACGAAAAACACATCAACAAGACTCAATTAAGCAAAATGCCTTAGTGAAGCAAAAAATTTGGTTTGGGTACAACACTATATATTAACATCTCAAGAGTCAGAATAATCATTACTCAATAACTTTGCATACAACATTCATCAAGGGTAACATCAAATAGAAGTAACATTAAATGAGACAATCATTAAATGGAAGAACACTCATATTGAAAACAAGGAACAACATGTTTTATTCATCTTCAGGATTCTCATTACAATCAATTTACCCTATGTAAATAGTAGCTATACAATAGGGGTGTAACACCACTTGTGCTTTGGATATTGCCAGACCAAATAAAGTTTGGAAGCTCAAACAACAATCTTTGATATTGAATATCGATTCTTCAACAAACTTAGGAAGAATGATAAGGAACTTCCCAAAAACAAACCGCGACTCCTCAAAGAAAATAAACGACAGTTCAAGTCAACAGTTCCAATTAAAATGTAATACGAGTTCCTGCCAATCATCACTTCAACCACATAGATAAATCATTCTTCATCAATATTCAAACTCCTTCAAATTTGATACGGTTGTATTGAATGAAACCACCCATAAATTCATCATCAAAACATCTAGCACTGAACTGTAAAACAATTTATTCAATCTGAAATTCTGAAAAGTCTTCAAATAAAGCTTCATGAACTTCATTAAATTTACCAGAATAAGCACTAGCACAGCCCCTAAAGTAGGACTGTCACCAATCATCAAGGGGGTATCTTCCAACACCGAAGATGATTATTCTTTGTGAAGGATTCTGTCCTCACAAGGTTTTGGAAATTATCAACCACAAACCTATTCCAAAAACCAAAATCCAACCTGCTCCAACAAAGCTTCATGAAACTTTTATTCTCTCTACTCCGTAACTCCCTATGTCTGTTCGAATTCTCCTCTTTTTTGTCTTTCACTTTTTATTTTACTTCCTTTTGAGAATTCATAAAAAGTAACTTAAATCATTCATTTTTACTTTTATATAACTTAAGTTACTTTGCATTATTAATTTAAGTTGTCCTTTTTTCAATTTAACCTTTTGACAACTTAAATTAATAATTTATGCTGACTCAAAAATTGGGGACATTACAACATTTATCATTCCTAGAATGCCATTATTGGTTTTTGCATGCATTAATTTATTTGAATGGAAACATAACCAATGCTAAAATTCTAAAGTACAGATCCTATAGGATAGCTACTTACATGTGAATCATTCAATGAAATCTCTACAAAGATATACTGATATCTTATATCACCAGAACATTATTATGAGGCCATGATTTAACTCGGGGTATGCTAGGGTATCTTAAGGGATTACTAAAATAAATAGACTATAGTGGATTTATTAGATGCTTGGTGAAACTCTTTGTATGTTTTAATGATGATTCAATCGAGTTTGATCTTGAGTGTAAAATGAGTTTTTAGTATGGTTGCTGTTGACTCAAGAGAAAAATCTTTAACTGAGATCTTGGTAAACTTTTAGTTCAATACTGCTATAGGAGAATACAATGACTGTCAGCGCTTAAAAGGTATTATTGTCTTCCTTTGCACAGGGTGTTGAACTAGATGGTATGACATTGTACTGTAGACTTAGGTTGAAATAGGTTAGTTCATTTATCTCAAGTTCTGATTTTAATGATACTGACATTGGGAAATCCAATCCAAATTTAGGAGGTGCCAATTAGTTCAATTTTATACTTAAGAAATAAATGTGAATACATGTTTCCTAACGAAATAAATAAAGTTCTTTCCAAAACTATTTAATTCATGAGAATACCAACTCATAACTCAAACATACAAGAATTGTCTTCTTCGCTAAACATGTTGGAAATCTCATCCACAACACACCTACAAAGAAAGAAAAGGAAACTTCATTCTTGGTGTTTGTTTGCATGGGGAACAATTAAAGATTATGAATATTATCAGACTTGAATATTACCTTGCATTGGGAAAGCTAGAATCTCTCAAGTAATTACCATACAACATGCTTGAATTTGTCTGTAAAGGTATAAAGTCCACAAAAGAATTATTTGTTTGAGAAGATCCATCCCAAGAAAACATATGGGAAATTTCTTGGAACCCTCTCTCATTAATGTAGTTTTTTTCTTTTTTCTGAGATCCAGTTGGTGGCGTAAATAACTCAGATTTACTACATTTTTCTGAAAAAATGTCCTTTTTGTGATTTTCATCCTCCCATCCTATGAAATATACATAAAAACTAGTTAGAAGTGGGACAATATTTAATGTAAAACATGTATTTTGATCAGAACAAATAATAATGTAATATACTTCAATTATAGGCAAAAACAATGACAAAAAACCGTATGATAGTCAAGTCAATCTTCCTTAGTGGCCTAATTGGTGCAGAACACAGAGAGTTCATATATGAAAATTTCCACAGAGACTATTTTTCATGAAAACCCAAGATCTATATTACTTTGTTTAAGTGACTTACCTTTAATGAATAGAATAAGCATGTCTATATGAGAATTACATACATATGCTTATTATATCTTGACAATTGAACATAATTATGTCTGGGTATGCACACAAGAGATGAACAAAAAGGATGAATTCTTCTGTGGATTCACAGAAGATGTGACTAGAAATAATCTTATTACAAGCTAACAACATTGCGAGAATTCATTTGATTAAACACAAAAGTACTAAGAAAAGACTCTATAGTGTATCTAGTTAAGACATATCATTATTCATATATTAATGGAAATATGTTTGCAAATGTAAAAGTCAACATCTTTTAAGAAAATGGATGCGATATTTATATACATATACTGATATGACAAGAAAGCTGCCAAAACACAAACCTTAGTTTTTAAATCTTAAGGGTGTATTAGTTGTTATTGAATGTTGGAATGATATTTACAGGAATCTGACTTGGTTTAGACTTGTTTGGCTGATTTTTGACTTAGGCTTGGACTTGGAACTCAAATTTATCAAACTAAAAAATTTAAAAACACATGAAATATAATTTTTTATTTTCTCCATTTGCAGTCTTTTCTGGTTCATGTCTCTAAGCTATCATTTGTATGTCTATGCTCCTTTTTGGTATTTCATGTGTACTCCATCTGGTATTTTGCATCTGCATTCCATTTGGTATTTAGCATGCACTCATGTTCAACATAAACAACACTTAAGTTGTGAAAGCACAATATTATGACATGTAGATGCATTATCAGAGATACCAAAGAAGTATTACCAAATGCAAAAGGATATAAAGATTTTATTTGCAATTTTCATTGAAACACAATACACAAAAATTCAAAATACAAATCATGTTTCTCATTTTTTATAGTTACTTTTGGTCATGTTTGACATGTCTAGACGAGAAGGCATCATTTCCAATCATGCACAGGAGTAGCTGATTTCTTAAGATTTTCTATGGTCATGATTAGGAGGTTGGGTCTTTGCTGAGTTTGGGTATTCGGGACTCATCCAAAACTGCCGGTCTTGTAACTTTTGTTGGAACTATGTAAAACATATTCTTTTTATTCATACTTTCATTAGATAGAGACAAAGATGAGATCACCCTTACTGTTTTGTGTTTTTCATCCTCATGAATTATTGTTTCTTCAGATTGCTAATATCATTTGACAATAAAATGTCAAAGTGAAGCTTCAAAAAACAGATTTCAATATGGGCACTCTTTGAAATGTTAAATTGATGTAAGAGGGTCCAACTTTTCATATCATAATAGATCACCTTCCATATAGTTTTGCATATATATATATGGAGACCAAAAATAATTTTTTGTTGTTATTAGCATGTAGTACAATCCTTCACATGAATGATGAGATATTTTTGATTAATTATGCTACTAAAAATTTTAAATAAGGTCTATGATCATTTCCAAACCAAAACTTTAAGTTTTCTTGTAGCCCTCATCTAAATTCCAACTCAATTGTTCATATTATTAACTACTTTATCATAATTTTCCTTTCCAATTAATAAATATTTGTACATGGAACTCCAACATGAATATGATTTCCACGTCCACATATTTGAATTGAAGGGAACAAGAGTTTTCATGTTTGAATATTTATTAGTTGGGAAGGCCAAGGGCACTCTGACTCAAGAAGCCAAAGAAATCTCCTCACTTGGGCTTTGTTTTGGGATCACTTACCTTACACAAGACTAATGCATTCAAAAAATGAATGAATAATATTATTATGAGGGGAGAATACAATATATACAAATGAAATTTGGTAAAGAAATAAATAACTAGGAATACCCAACCAAACTACCCTATGTTAATAATAATGTGCTATTATTATTAACATATCTACAACAACGTAATAATATAAAATATTTATTTAACCTAACACTTCCTCCCTTATTACATCATTTTCTCAAGAGTACAATCCAAGAAGCTTCGAAAAAAAATGAATTTCACAACTGTAGAGATTTGGTAAAGATATTAGCACGTTGTCGTTGAGTAGACGAGTATTCAAAATGAATATTTTTCTATTAGACATGCTCACAAATGTAATGGAATTGAACCTCAATGGATTTAGTCAGCTCATGAAAAATTAGATTACAAACAAGCTTCAAAATTTCCTTATTGTCACAAAATAGAACTATAGGGTGTCTTAGATACACTGATTCCTATCAAGATGCAACATAACCATATCAAGCTACATCAACCAACTTAACGCCTACAACAATACAAAGCTTCCAATAACTACTAAGTGATATTTTTTCATGCCCTCTTCTCGACCATAAGTTAGTAGATGGCCCTTAGCCTAATTTTGTAATTTTCCCATAGGCTAACAGGATGGTAAAAATGGAAATTATTTAAATAATTAAATATTTAAGTTGTTGAAAAGTAAAAAATAAAAGGCAACTTATATTTAATTACTTAAAATGGTGTTATAAGCAGAGTTACAAGAATTGCTAAGACTTGCCTAGACTCAGCGAGTCCTAAGGAAAGTGGCACCAAACGAGTCTAGGAGACTCAACAGTTGAGGACTCTGTAATGTCCCCTTCTCAAACCTGATCTTTCTAGTGACCGTTGGCCTTTTCCTTGGGAACCCGAAGGCTAGTCGGAAGACAAATTAGGGTTTCCTATTTTGAGGAGGTCTTTACTCTGAGATGATGGATTCAATGGCGGATCCTTTCTGGGTTTTCAGAGAGCTTCGCAGTGGTGTGTTCATCTCGGCATTCTGAGCATTTTCTGGAATTTACTATTTTTAGTAAATTCTATTTTTAGCAGCTTTCCAGTTGAGTTCAGCTCGGTTGACTTCCTGCTTCAGTTTGGTCAGATGTTTTGCTCAGTATTGGCTTCAGGGCACATTCGGAAGGATAAGTTAAGTCATTTAATTAAAAAGTCACGTTTTAATTATTATATTTTAACGTTGACCCTTGGCCTAGAGTTAATGACTTAAGGTTGTTTTAAAAAGGTGATCTTTTGAGGGTGGCGCCTCATTAAGGAATATTTTAATTATTACTAAAGTCTGAGCAAGCTTTGTTGGGCGCATTTATTAAAGTATGATATTTATTTAAAATATCAAATCTAAAGCTTTGAAGGAAAAGTACGCCCATCCTTGAGGAGATTGGGTTTTGACCTAAAAGCGGATTTTAGGGTTTTGAGAAGTCAACTGGAGAATTATAAAAAGGAGTCTTGGCAGCATCATTTGGGATCTTTTGTCTATGCTAATGTTATGCTGCCGAAATGGTTGCGGAATTGCTTCGAGGAATGAATGCCTCCTAGTCTGGGCTCGACTTCGTGCTTGAGAGACAGCACCTAGTGGAGAGGTTTGCGTAGTTGAGTGTTTGTAGTAAGTTTTGCATTGTAATCTGCATTTGTCCAAGTAGATTCAGTTTTGGCATATTAGATGTTTTTGGTTTTTGCAAGTTTGCTACAGCAGATTCATAGTTTATCTCATAAATCAAAAAAAGACAAAAATTTCATTGTGGGTATTGTCTATTTCTATCCACCTTGGCTAGGCGCCATAGTAGGCAAAGTTGTAGATTTTTGTGAGAAGTTTCTGATTTTATATAAGGAAATCGCCCCTGTACTGGGCCGTACCATCTGCTCAGCCTTGGGATTTGTGCATTAATTAATGCTTGCTCTTTGGGACTGTTTCTTGTTGTTAGTTTGAGCGCCATTTTGGTAATAGTGTTTTGCAATCAATATCACGTCATTTGAGTATCTAGAGAAGGAGTTATGAGCTGATCAAGAAATCTGTATATAGCTGGTTATTTGATGAAACATGTAGGACAGTCATAACAGTGTGTCGAAATCTGCAGCTTCATTCTTGGGTGGGTGTTGAAGAGCATCTCAAAGACTCTACGGTGGCCTCATTGGAATTGCCCAAGTTTAAAGAGGTTAGATCTATTTAATGATCTTTCATTTTAAGCTATACTTCTCGGCAAAGGAATACACTAATATTGTACATCTCCATTTATATGCTGATTTGTATCTTTGCAAGATTTCATCTTCCATAGTGTAAGCCGGCAGTAGTACTGACCGCAAAATATAATCTTGCTTCATCATGTTGTAATGCTCTGTTTACTTCCAGCAGTTGATATTGTTTCTAATTGACCTCCGCCCTATGGTAGCTACTTTCCCATTCTGGGTTAGCAAGCACATTCTGGGTGTTGAGTATTTCTAGCTTTCCGCATCTATTTTCAAGTATTGTTATTGTAATCACTCCGTCATATGGTCGCCCCTCACTCCGCATTGGATTGGGTAGCACATACTTGACGTCGAGTTCCCTTTCCAGCAATTAGAGTAGAAGATCCTCTGACCAATGCTCGCCATCATCGGCGCCATACTGGTTAGAGTTGTTTCAGTACGTTTGGGTTTATCTTCTAACCTTAACGGGTACTTGATTGAAATGTTGTAACCTGATAATTGAAAAAACGAAAAAATTGGCTCGGAATATTTCAGACTCGCCAGACTTGGTGAGTCCCAATGGAAAGACTCGGTCGTGGCTAACAGAGTTTAAAACATAAAAATAACACCAAAATAAACTCGCTAAAAATTTTGTTTCTTATATTTGTCTCCTACAACATAAAAGCAACTTCATTTTATTTTCAAGCCAAAGGAGAAGGAAGAAAGAGAGTTTTGAGCCAGAATTAGATTGCATTGAAGGGAAACCAGCAAAGATATTGAGCAAAAATCAGTAGCTGAATCACATTTGGGAAGGTTTGTAGCTACTTTTGGTGCATCTAGAGGAGTCTACAAAGCATAGTTGATGCAAAGGACCAGCAAGTCCTTTGTTTCCAAACTCTAAATAATTAAATAAAAAATCAAACTCAAATCTTGAATTGTAGGAATTTCAAGAAAACTAGACTTCACAATTTGTATTCAAACTCTCCCACAACTTGCAAATTACAAAGCAATCTGGAATTACAATGGTATACAGCCTTATGGGTTGATGCAAAACCACTACAAATCTGATCTATTTCAGATTTAAAACAACAAACTATAACAAGTAAGAGCTATGCCAAAAACTTCACTACAACACCAGTCTTCCTCACAACAATCTTGTTGCAAATTTAACTCTACCAAAATCTCCTCTTCAATTCTCCACTCAGGATACAAAGACCCTTCCTGTTGTAGCAAAAACTCTAGAAATTACCAACCATGGGTAGAAAACCAATCTCCAAAATCCCATGCCATAACCTTCCAACTGCCACATTCATCAAGAACAGTTACAAAAGACTCCTCAATTCCCAATGCCCAGGATTGGAAGAAGAGAAATTTACAAGGAAAATGAAGAATTTAATTGTTTATGCTCTCTCCAACCCCCAATTCCAACACCCAAGAAAGCATCTGCTCAAATGTGCCTTGAAAGGCCAAAAATCAAATAATAAATTGTATAGCCAACTTTCCAACAAGCTGTGACAAAATTTGTAATGTCCCCTTTTTAGCATGATCCTGTTTGCGGATGGTTTAGCCTATCACTGGCTCTCGTAGGCTAATACCAATGATTAGAGAGTCTTCTGAGGCAGAGTCTTGGTTAGCAGAGGCTTGTATCTTCTCCGGAGTTCAATAATTTTCAGTTTTGGCTTTCGTTTGGTGTCTTACGGGGCCTATTTGCTATACTTACTATTTATAGTAAGTCTGAGTTTGGTTGAGAGGGACCCTTACTATTTTTAGTAAGGCATTTGGTCACATTGGGATTCACTAAGTTAACTCCAGTTTCAGACGACGTGGTGAAACAATGAGTTTTGAAGGAGTTATTAATATTTAAATGGCTCAAATGATAATTAATTATTAAAAGGAAATATTATAAAGTTATAATTTAACTTTATAATTGAGGGTCAATTTATCATTAAAAAAAGGGGCCATCATATTTAATTAATTAATGGGCACCTATCCCGAGGTGAAACATTAAAATTATTAAAGTGCAATGATATAACATTAAATTGCATTTAATGTGCTTTTTGAGGGGGTCAACCCTCCTTGAGGAATTATAAATGAAGCCAGTGAGTAAATGAGTGGATTATGGAGCATTTGATTTGGTGAGGATTGTTTGTGAAGAAGAAGCCAAGGGTTTTTGTCTTTCAAGCCATTGGAGAACGATAAACTCTTCAGTGTTGCAGCCATTTGAGGTGGTCAAATATCCATTGAATTTGGCATTCGGGAGAGCTTCATACAGAGGTTCTGATTGTGCAGATTGATGAGATTATTCAGAGGGTTTGAGCGCATTATCACTCAAGAGATTCGGAGTGTTGAAGAGCAGTGATTCTGATTTTTTATCTTGTTTGCTGGAATCTTTTTCTAAGAGCTACGGCCTGCTTTTTACAAGCTTCAACAGCAGCAAAGTGGCGCCTTAGGAGAAGAGAGCAATTTTGGTGAAGGAGGGCGCATAAAAATATGAATAAATTTTAGAGGGGGCACCCAGCTTTGGAGAACCCAGCCATAGCAGATTTCAGAAGGAATACTCCTTATTCAAGGAGAATTGAAGCTTTTCTTGATGTGATTTTTGTATCAGCAATTCAATGGCAGCCAATGTAATGCTTCTCTATCGGGTATGCTTTGTATTTAATCTCTCTTGCATTGGTCAATAAATTCAATATTTGAAGAGCTGCAATTCCTTTAAAAATTATTGTACTCCTTTCATTCGGTTTATTGCATTTCGCATCATTATTTACAAAAAAATCAAACAAAGCATAAAACCCTTGAAAATACCAAAGAAATTGCAAAACATCAAACCGAAAATAATCAGTCACCTCAGAGGGAAGAAAACAAGTTCTTACAAAATCATTCATTAAATGTTGGCTTGCATTATTTGATTTATTCACCAACAACATTTAAAAAGTAGACAAAAGACAAAAATTAAATAATTTTTTTTTTTGGTTGATGTAGGATAGCTTGTCCACCACGGATGCTCCTGCATCAGACACCCAAGGTAGATTAAAATGTTTCATGAGCAAAACTCATAAACATTTGTAAATTCCTTGCTCATCATGAATCCATCTCTTTGCCTTCTTCTTGAACATTCTTTCTCACCTTTCCCTGCAATTTGATATCTCTTGCATCTTTCATTCTTCCTCACTTTCTCCCTTTTTTCACATAGTTCATCTCCCACCAATATACAGTATAAAGTTCTGAAAAATTGTAAGAATCCAGGTGATTCTCAACCCCGAAACCCTAACTGAAATGCTGATTTTTGAAAGTTTGGTGTGTTTTGTATTTTTTTTAGGTTTTTGATAAATAACATGAAAGCTGCGATTTGCTCTAAAATTGCTTAAAAATCCAAAATAAATCTAAAGGCAATGAAAATGCTTGGAAAATACTCAGAATATATAGGCACACCAGTTTATTGAGTTTCCAGAGCTTTTACAATATCAAAAATTGAACATATGAATAAAATATGATTTTATTTCTAAAGAACCTGATTTCTCTTGCAGCCGCTTGAAAGAATGAAGGAATTCAATATTGCTAACTCCAGATCATAGATCTTCGAGCTCAGAAAGAAGAGAACCCTCCAGGAAACCAAAGCGCACTAGATCCCAATGATATCCACTGAAGCTGAAGGTGTTTTTTCTTCTGAGTAAAAAGTACGGCCTGCTGGTACAGATTTGTACGACCCAACTGCTGTCATAAATATGGTACGGACTTATTGAAAAGAGTGCCAAATCCCTGTAGAAAGATCTCTGAAAAGTTTTCCCCAAATGATTGAAGAATATTCTCTGCAAACTCTGTCTGAATCGATCAATAAACTCAACTGCAACTTTTGTGTGAAGCTACCAAGTAGACAATCTTCAACTGGTATTGCACAGTCTCAGTATGCCAGATTCTGAAGAGGTATCGTTCTCCAAAATCGTTCGTCTGCTGAAACCCTAGGTTTTGCGAACTTCAATGCTCAAAGCAAATACAAGACAAATTGAATAATCAAATCATAAGAGTTCGATTTGTCTTTTCCTGTGAATATATAGTTTCCTTCAAAAATTCGACCCAAGACCTTCTTTTAATAATCATTTAATAAAATGATTAAATACGCCCTTGACTTAGGAGAAATACATTAAATAATTGGCGCCCATCATTTAAATGAATAATCACTTATTCATTATATTAATTTTTTTACTTTATTATAAAGTATAATAAATACTTTATAATGCGCCCTTTAAATTAAATATTTAAATAATTAATAAAGTGACTTTAATATAAAGTCAAAAATATTAATTATTCATTAAACCATTAAATACTCCATTATTTCTCCATCTTATCGTCAAACTGATGAACCGGGTCGACTCTGAGCTAAACAGCTGAACCAGGTGCCCTTCCCAAAATAGCAGCTTCCGCCTGTCCAACTTTCTAAAAATAGAAAGTCTCTGAAAACCCACTTTGAAGGATTCTGCGAAGGCCCAACCTGAAACAACTGCAACAATGAAGCTCCAGAACACTGGGTAACTGCCTCAATTGATCCTCTGCACA
>VDFB02166579.1:0-40527 GCA_007258455.2 Sequoia sempervirens | reverse complement strand
GATAATAAAAATATCTAACGATTAAAACATTCATAATTAAATTCTTATAACCCTATAGCTTTCTATAAGGAAACCAAGCTTGACTCAACTTAGGTTAACGTAACCAAGAGACACAACTTAAGATCAAAATTACTCATTTTTGAAAGTATTCAAAACCCTACCTATGTACAAATAACAAACTCAGATGGCTTTACTATTTAGTCCTTATCCATACCCTTCTTTTAGGTGATACTCCCCCTCTCCTTCTAGAGTGCATGAAATCCTTCCTACATATCTAGTTAGAAGACAATACATAGTTAGTCATAACATTTACATCGTGCATATATAACATTGCATATTCATCAATATTTCCATTAAATGCATATAACCGTTATATCACATATAATTCATCATATCTTTCATCTTTCAAAGTTTCATAATCACGTAAATCATCAATGCATTTAACATAAGGTGAAAATTAAATTATAATTTAAATATGGGGTGTAACAATCAAATTTTATAAAAAACTCACTCATTTTATCATTTGAGTGCCATTGTGTTGTTGAAATTGTTAGTGAACACACATCCAATCAACTATCATAAGAAAATATACTCATTGAGAGGCTCAACATAGTTCTTTTTCATCTGATTTTATGTTGGTTTGAGATTTTCATGCCTAATCTTGAGTGTCGTGTATGATATATTGTTTTTTGGTTTTTATTGTTTAAATAATTTATATTGGTATAATTTTATTGTACTCATTTATAGTACACCTGGTATAACCCATGTCATGGGTCTAACTGATCATTTTTTTTCATGTTTAATGTTTTTATGTTTCTAGGTTTCAGATAGGTGAATCTATTGTTGTTTTGGTGAAAGCATTTTGCAAATGGGTGAATACAAATTTACAAGTGAATAAGACTTATAGGGGAAAATTCACTATTGTAGTTAACTAACAATGGTCTTGTAGGTTAAAAGGAAAATGCGACCTACAAAGGGGTGAACTTGAACATATAGAGGAAAATTAATAAATGGAAAAAATTGCTCATACTTAGGTGAATCCACTCATACTTGACACATATGTTCATGCTTAGGTGAATCCACAACCCAAATTTTCCTATTTGTAGATAGGTAAATCCACTTTGCAAATGGGAAAAATTTCTATTACTTGGGTGAATGCATTGACAACCATTATTTGAACACAAAAAGAAGAATCTACTCTATACATAGATGAATATGCTCTATGCATCAACAAATGTGTAAGGTATAAACAATCCATTTCAAGTAAAATTTTTACTTGTTTCTTCATGTTTTAGATTATTGTTGGGGTTGGTGTAGAAACCCCCAATATTTTTTCTTTTATCAATTTAACATCTAACTATATCTTTTGTAAATGGAAATCCTTGTCAAAGACCAAAATCAAACAAATACTAACACATCTTCTTTCAACACTAATCAAAGATAATATTTTCTATCACTAATCTAGGAATACTTCAACTTCTAAAGGTTCAATATATTGATGTGTTATGTTTTGGGTCCTCCATTTATGTATGCTCTTCCCTTACACCTTTTTGTGAGCCTAGGCATCAAAAATCTTGGATTGGCCTAAGTATTAATGGGTATATTCTAGGAGTTCTAGCCTACACATATGCTCTCTCCTTGTTCTTTGTGCAAGCATGGACAAAAAAAATACCTAGCATATCCTTCCATTTACGAGGCCTACTTAGGGATTTCATTCCCCCAAGGGATGACCTCAACAATGTGAACCAAAAGGGTTTATAAAGGGGGAGAATAAAATTTGTACCCTAATCTAGTCATGTCATGTTTAGAGAAGCTATGATATTCAGGTGATACCAAGCTAAGAGTGTAGGGTTAGTTTGAATAACTTAGTTGGAATTCCCAACCCACACTTGTGATGGGATAGTGTTCAAAGATATGCCTCACCTACCCTGCTATTATTTAAAGGATTCACTATATCACCTTATGTCAACCTAGCATAAGACCATTCATACATCAATAGAAGTGGTGTAGGGGATGCATATTGTACCCCAAAGTTATGATGTACCTCCATGTACTAAGGTATTTTTATTTGGTATCTATAGGTAAAGGTCATTCACCCTTATGGCTCATAATATCTAGCTATCTAGCCACTAATAGATGGCATTAATACTTGCACTATATAAACCTACATTTATTGTCAATCCTACTTGACTAATCTAGGCTTGTGAATTTTGACATGTCTTCTTGCACTTGTCCATGCATATCTTAGTTTTTCTAGTCATCGTCTACCTGGTGTCTTCATGATTGCAGTATTTGGTCCTTTTTCCACATTTGTCCAATCACCCTTGGGAAAATCCACTTTGTTCTTAGGTGAATCCACCTAGGTGGTCAGATCTCTAGCCTAGTCATAGTCCTCTTGGGTGAATCTACTCTACACTTGGGTGAACCTATTCTTTGTTAAGTGAATCCACTTTGCACTTGGGAAAATCTACTTGTGTGGTAAATCCCTAATCTAGTCACTATCCATTTTGGGTGAATTTGATTTATTGTTGGGTGAATCTGCTCATGCTTGGTCGAATCCACCTTGATTTAATATTTAGTCTAGAATCAACAACCGTAGATAGGTAGTTTTGAGATTTATTCTAGAAGAATCTAAGTTGGGTGAATCTGTGACTTATGTGGGAAAATTTTCTCTAGTTTGAGTGAATTTGGTTCCCCTATAAAATCTATAGAGAAAATCCTTCACATCGTAGATAGTAAACATTCTTGTGAGTCCAAAACCATAAAAAAATAATATTTTCACTTGATATTTAGCTCAAAACTATCACTTATGTCTCATTTACCACCATAAACTCATCCAAAACATCATCCCCTTTGAACAAGGAGTTAGTTAAACCTACATAATCAACACCTAGACCACCTATCATCACATATCCAACCTCAAATACTTAATTTGTATCCTAAATCCTAAACAAATCATCCATCTTAATGCTTTCTTGGGAACTTAGCCTATCCAAAGTTAGTAATCCCATGTTCAAGATATTTTACCTTGATCCAAAGCTATAGTTTGTAACAACATCATCTCTATCTTGAGAACTTAGCCTATCTCAAGTGGGAAATCCATCTAATCAAACTTTTTCATATGATCTCGACCACGGTTAAGAGGATACTATCAACTGTTGATCCTAACAATCATTCCATTAGTTTAACTGCATCCTTGAAATAAAGAGATCCTCCTACCATATTTCTAAAATTATCCTAACTTGAGATTAATTTAAATCCTAGCCTAATCTTTAGTAAGTCCACATATAATGGGTAAGTGCACAAAGATGGGGGCAAAAAAGGGGTCTTAAGTGGCCACTTGTTTTCTAAAATTAGGAAATATTGACCTTGGATAATAAATTGAAGATAGTTACACTCAAAATTTTAAGATTCAATAAGAACAAGAGTCGTAGTGCTCCAAATCTACTTTTTGTAACTACTTTTTTTTTAAAATGGTAGAGATTAAGGGGTTCAAAATGGGGGGCCACACAAATTGGTCTTGTTTTTTAGAAAAAACATAACATAGCATTTGGTGTGACCCCCTTAAAATGTTTAACTTTTATTAGTATTTTAAAAATCATTTAAGTGAGAAATTAGCCAACACCATGTAGTTTATCCCCAATTTTTTTGTTATTTTTAATGAACATATGTTTTTTTACTAATTGTCAAAGTGGACACATCTTGAAAAATAGAAATTTGAGCATTGCCTCCTAATTTTTTTGAAAACTAATCAATTTTTTTTTTTCATGTGTAGAATGGAGTCTAGTTTCTAAAAATGTAATTTATTTGAAATTTCAATGAACAGTTAAAAAATAAAGTAAAAATAGCAAAAAATGGTTTTTGACAAATAACATATACACCATCAAAAGAAATTAAATATGAAAGCCTTAAAATACTCAAAATGTGAAAAGAATACATTTTTAGCTAGCTAAGAGAGAGCTTAATATTACCCATTTTTTTTACTTAACCTTGAAACATGTGCAAACCTGATGGGGAGCACACTAGAGATTATGTGATTTTTTTAGAATATGGAGAAACGCATCTTTCAGAATTGGAAAGTCAATCAAAGCCTTTGGGTTGGAAAGCCAAGGAAAATCCAAGACAAAGGCTTGGAAATTCACAAAGCACACAAAAATGCTAGTGTGTTATAGCACACTCACATTTTGTCCTACATTGAAAATTTTTCCTTCTTTTTTTCTCTTTCTTCTCCTTATCTTTCAGTGAAACTATATACATGAAATAAACATTTAAGTTGACATTTACATATGGACATTTACATTCTTATAATTTATGTTATATTTCATGTACATTGTTTCAGGATGTTTAAGATCGGTTTCAGATCTCTAGGAGTTATAATGAAAATTATGGTTTTTGGAAGATCTTATAATTTTTAATCTGGCGATGAGGAAAGACGACATTTTGATGACCAGAAAAAGATCTCGATCGACGGATCTCGTGATTTTGCCCGGAGTTCGATCTGAGTGATTCGCTTTTGTTGATCCGAGCGGTTCATCTGACGCCTGGATGCTGGATGCCGTTTTGATGTTTCTGATCTTTGATTCGATTTTGATGCAAGTGATTTTGATGATTTTGTCTGACGCGGATGCCGATTGATTTTGTCTGTTTCGCAAAAAGATTGATTTTTCGATTCATTTTGATGATTTTGATCCTGACGGATTTTGATCCGGATGCTGATCTCGCGTGATGATTGATTTGTCGATGCCGATTATTTTTGATTGACGCGGACGGGTTGATGATTTTGTTTTTTCTGGATCGATGGATGATCGACGCGATGATTTTGGATGATCGGATGCTGACGGATTTGATGCGCCGATCGATGAGCCGGATGACGATGAGAAAAATTGACCCAACTTAAAACAACACAACTACCAATAAATTTCAACTTGCAGCTACTCCTAAGGAAAGTTTAAGTTATAAAGTTAAACCAAAATAGATGATGATGTCACCTCATCATCTTAACCATTTTAGTTGTTTCTTCTAAAAGATCCTAAGACAGTGCAAAGTTTACTCCCTTTTGTATATTTGTTGTACTAGTTATTTTATTCTCTGTTATGGCTATATTTGTCCCTCGAGTTAGATATTTTTGATATGGTAAGCAACATTTACAAGGTGTTGTACCCTTAACATAAAGAGCCACTAGGGAAAAAAAAGATCAAGTCCAAAAAGCATTAAAGACCAAGCCAAAAAACATACATGACGGACCAACAATAGAGAGACATACAACGGACCAACAACAGACTAACTGGCATATTCCTAGTTCTTAGATAGAAGTTTAACATCATCCCCAACCCATTCCTGGCCTTCTTTAGCATTCTTATTGTCCATTTCATCCTTCATAACCACATAAATGGTTCTAGTAACACAATGGACTAGCTTGACAGTGAAACAGGTCAAGCCACATAATTTCTTTCCCATCTTTTCCATTCTTTCTTGTAGCACACGAAGCTCCTCCCCATAATCCACAGTCTTCACAGTATCAACATGCTCCATGTCCAATGGGTCTAAGGACTGGGAATTTTAGTTCTCCTTCTGCACTCTGCTAATATCAAGAATGGTGTGGGGCCCTCCAACATACTCCTCCTCATCCATAGACTCCTCGTCCCCACAATATTTGTTGTCAGACCACTCCTCTTCCGAATCCAAGTCGTTAACCTACACAAGTTCTTGTTATTCTTAGCTAGCCTACTAGACCTCCTGATGATGGTATCACCACTAGTCACCACCATAGCCACGACCATCGTGTCCCCTTTAGAATCCCTACCCACAACATTTTTACCTCTATTGTCCCTAGTCGAAGGCTCAATCAAACCCTTTGCATCATCCTTACCTTTCTTCTTTGGGATAGGTTTGCTAACAGTCTTGGAAAATGTTAACTTGAGCTCATAGAGACTACCTACAACACTAGTTTGGGTAATTCCTATATTCCCCTTAAGCTTCTTAGCAACATGTTTAGGCTTATGAGTCTCAGTAGAAACTAGATGGGTTTTCCTCAATGGGCCTTTGGACTCGGCCAGGTATAGTTTGGTCATAGCAAGAGGTTCAATTTCTTCAACACAAATAGAAGAAATGGGTTTGGGTGGGCATAACACAAGATGGAAGTGGTAGAGCCTCATAATGAGTCCTTGGTGAAGTGGCAGGGGAGGAGTATCATCAGGGTTTAGGCCAACAACCTCAATGCATTTTTCAACAAAGCTCTCTAAATGGAAAGCTTAATAGGATTTTATGTCAGAGGTGATTTAAAAGAGGGAAGTGGTAGAAATAGTAGGTTTTGTATCTACCTTCCAGGGTCACGTATTTCATTAGGGCGAGGAAGACTTGGTCCCAAGGCTATGAAAGAGCCTCTCTCTCAAACCTCGACTAGTTATGAACAGGCTTCTCGTTCCCCATGAAGAAAGAATTTAGACTTTCATTATCTTGGGCCTTTGTATGCTTCAGGTACTTCTTAGTAGTACTCAGCAGCCCTATTTCCTGCACTACAACTTCCTCTTTCACTTCAAAGGAAATACCACCCATAGTCACTCTTCTGTCTTTCCATGAGTTAGCAAACTACATAGATAAATTAGGGTCGTGACCCACCAAACTCTCCATCAGGGGAGCCAAACCACCTTCAACACATATGTGCCACACCAATGGATCTTTGTGAAATTTTCCATAGTTGTTGGGCTCCGTTCGCACCCTGTCACCACCCATAATGCAACTCTACACATAGAATAACTAGAAAACCTATGAGAGAAAAAGGTTAGAGAAAATGGTTAAGTGAAAGGTCACCCACACACTTAGGATTTTAAGCCATACAAAGCTTCCTTGGGTAATCAAAGCTATGTACAGGTCACACAATTGAGGAGATAAATCCCTTGAGTTAGATGTTAAAAAGACATACTAAAGAAAATAATATAAAATTTAGTTACTAAGAACATAACACGATAAATAAGGCTACAAGGGAATATTCATCTTCACCAACAATCAAGATGAACTTTCAAAGTTAACTCTAGCATTAACATAGAAATGGTATTTTAGAATCTATAATTTAAACAGTAGATCATCTAAAAATTTAAATTCGAAAATGACTTAAGACAAGGGTTCAAAATGAAGATTGGGTTTAATGGTCTCATACTCCTCCCAAGTTATTTAATTTTTTTCACCCACTCATGATAGGAATTTAATTTTGATTTAGTTAGTAACTGAATTTTATTTTATATATCAAATACACCATTTATTTATTTGAGGATGACAAATATTTTGAAAATATTAATAACTTCCTGTTGCAAATGGAAGTTAAGTCTAAAATTGTCATCGTGTATTTCATAATTCATTACTACAACTAAAATACCATTCTTGAAACTTAGCATAGTGCGTAGTTGCATATATTGGTTAATAATTTAATCTTAGATTGTAATTTTTTTTATCTTCAAAGTATTATTATTATTATTTTCATAATTGTTACATTATCTACATGTTATCTTCCAAATGTTGCCCCTAGAATGGCCTAATTAACTCCCCTAAATATGAACTCTAATTTTCCTTACATACTTTTAATAACAACTTTATCATTTTTAGTTCCTTACAAATTAATGAGTTGATGACTTATGGGCATATCAACTTATCAAGTGATGTGTTATACATATATATTCGCGTTGAATTCTTTAAGGATTTTTTTTAAGTTATTTCATCCATTGTACACTATTGAGAGTTGATCACTACATGTATGCTCTAATATTTTCAGAGAAACATAAGACTTAGATTAGTCAATATTACATATTCAAAGGATATTCTTGAAGATTAATGGTGCATATTTTAATATACATATTGATTTATAGTTGATATAAATACAAGTTATACAATTTTCCTATTTAGGAATTCCTACCACTAAATATTTCTATCCTTTATTTTGGCTACCTTACTCAACCCTTCATAAGTTTTCTAGATACTTATTTTTATAGTTATATATGCTCCAACTTTTACTAGCAAATTAATTAATCCTATCCTAATCTCACATACCAAACTTGTTCACTAAACCAATGAATATTACTCCTTAAACATAAATGAATTTATAACTGGTTCCTTTTCCTATATTCAACCAAAAGAAGATGTGATTATAATTTTGAGGTTAATATTGATTTTCTTAAATCTCAACATGACCAAGGAGTTAAATGTTTTTTGGGTCCTCAAACATTATTTCTCTTTGCAATGTGATTTATGGTCCATTCATTGAATAATATATATTTTTCTTTAACAACACCACATAATCTTGGCTAACTGACTTATAACTACTTTCCCCAAAGGACTTAATTCATTCTACCGATGAAGGTTACATAGATGAAATAGATTGGATCCAGATTGAAGTTTCCCAAGAAATTCCAAGACTTGACTAGCAAGGGTTCAGTCGAATATTGACAGAGGTAGTTGCTTTCCTGGACATAGAAGGCGGTTAGATTTGTTAGAGATAACTCAACTGTACGCCATATTCAAGTGAAACTATTTGTGTGTTAACTAGTTTTGGTAGGTGTAGTTGGTAAATGCATTAACTCTAGAAGACTCCTGAATGCTACTTATTAGGTTTAGTTTCTTGTAGCTTACTCTATCTATCAAAAGTGGTTTTCCAGCTACTTCCAGAAGATTGAACAAGACCTAAATATTGCGTTACTCTATTTTTGAATAGATGAATGAATATATGTTTTTATGTTTTTATGTCCATGCTCTATTTTTACTCTGTTTTCAGTGTTTTTTGTGTTCTTCTTTATTATTCTTCATTCCTCTACCATAATTGACATGGTATCAAAGCTTATTACAAGCCAGGTTGCATAAGAATTTTCATACTTAAATGGAGAGTAGCTAGATCAAGTTAAGGAAGCTAAACCTTCACAGGTCCCAGGTTTGAAAGTTGCTGCAAAGACAAATACACCAGTCAAAGAGAAGAAAGCCACTAAAAGGTCTTTGAAGTAGTCCTGTGGGTATATAGGTTGCATTCAAAGCAAAAGCCATTCTGATGACTAGAGGATTCCTAGACTGAAATCCCTAATCCAAACACCCAGAGTTGAAGCCACACATCCTAGGTTGTGTAAGACTCTTCATATTGTAATGGAGAGCAACTGAAGTCAAACTCCCTAGTAAAATTCTTGTTTAATTTGAAATATCTCTTGAAAATTTGAAATATTTGAAGGCCACAGAGTCTTAAGGAACTACAAAGTATTCAAAAGGGACAACATTTAATATTGTCCATTTAAAAAAAAATCATGGCTACCTCTAGCAATCTGTCACAAACTCCCATTCTTCTTAATAAAAATTATGATTTTTGGTCCTTTAAAATGAAGTCTTTTCTACAAGCCCAAGAATGTTGGGAACTAGTTGAGAATGGCTACACAGAGCCCACTCCAACAAAATTAGCTGCTATGAATAATTCTCAAAGAAATGCAATTGCAAATCAGAGAAAGAAAGAGAACAGGGCAAAATATTGGATCCAAAACTTTGTTGATGATTCTATTTTCTCAAAAATCACAGGTGCAACAATAGTAAAGAGGCTTAGGATATCCTCAAATTTGGATATGAGGGTACTAACAAAGTCAAGATAGTTAAACTGTAAACCTTGCGAACACAGTTTGAAACATTGAAAATGTCTAACTCAGAGAATATCAATCAATTTATGACCAGAGTCACAGGCATTGTAAACTAGATCAGAATTAATGGTGAAACCATTGAAGATCAAAAAATTGTTGAAAAATTCCTCTGAAGCTTACCAAAGAAATTTGAAATGGTTGTAACAGCTATTTTGGAGTCCAAAGATCTCACTGCCTTTTTAGTAGTAGAGCTAGCTGAATCACTCTTATCACATGAGACCAAACTAAATCTAGAAGAAGAGTCTCTAGAACAAGCTTTCAAGACTCAAGCCTCTTTCAATAGAGGTAGAGGTAGAGGAAATAGAGGCATAATCAAAATAGGGAGAAGCAACAAAGGAAAATAAAATCAACATGGAGAAGAAAGGTTGACACAAGAACAATCAGAGTAGTTTAGAAACTCTCAAAATTAGGCACAGAGAGGCAAAAAATGGACTGATAAATCTAGAGTCTAGTGCTTCTACTACAAGAAATCTGGACATTATGAATCTGAGTGCAAAAAGAAACAATTAGACCAAATCAATGGCAAAGCACATGTTTCCAACAATGAAGGAGAATCTTCTGAAGCAGTGTTTCTTTCTTGCCATATTTCAAAAGACAATCACACCAAAGATCTTTGGTTGCTGGACACTGGCTGCAACAATCATATGACAGATAACAAAGATTTAATTTCATGCATTGATACTTCTATAAATTCTGAAATTATTCTTGGTGATGATTCTCGAGTAAAAGCCCAAGGGAAAGGAATTATGTCTGTTCTTACTAAGCAAAATCAGCGAAAAGAGATACATGATGTCTATTATGTTCCAAACTTGAAACACAATCTCATAAGTGTAGGTCAATTGATGGAACATGGCTATAATATAATATTTTAGGGTAAACCTTATTGTATTTTTGACAAACCTCTTGGTAGAAGACTTATAGAAAATATTGAAAGAACCAAGAATATAATGTTTCCCTTAAATCTTAAGAGTGCCATTCTATCATAGTCATTTTCCCACAATGTCTTAAGCATGGATGAGTCACAATTATGGCATTCTAGGTTTGGTCATCTTCCCTTTAAGAGTCTTAGTCTTCTTCAAAAGCAATCTTTGGTCAAAGGTCTTGTTTTAAAAGATCTTGACAGTCAATGTGAAAGTCGTATTCTTGGAAAGCATAACAGAGACATCTTCCCATCATCCTCAAATAGAGAAAAATAACACTTATCTAGCTAGTCCACACAAATCTTTGTTGACCAGTGCAAACTCAATCTATTGGTGGTGGATTTTATTTTCTGACCTTTATTGATGACTTTAGTAGGAAAATCTGGATTTATTTCCTCAAGAACAAGTCTGGTACTTTTTCAAAGTTTAAACAATTCAAAGCTGAATTAGAAAAACAAAGTAGTAAATATATAAAATTGCTCAGATCAGACAGAGGAGAAGAATACAACTCAAATTTTTTTACAGAATTTTGCAAACAACATGGCATCGTTATGCTAACCAAATCAAGATATAATCCACAACAAAATGGAGTAGCTGAAAGGAAAAATCAGACCATTATGAATATGGCTAGATGCATGCTCAGAGAAAAAAATTTATCTAATGATTATTGGGCTGAAGCTATTGCTACTACAGTCTATATTTTAAATAGATCTCCTACAATTAGTGTTCAAGACAAAGTGCCACAAGAGGCTTGGTTTGGTACAAAGTTGAATGTAGCTCAATTTAGAATTTTTGGATGCATTGCATTTGCACACGTTCCAAAGGAGCTGAGACAAAAACTTAACAATAGGAGTGAAAAATGTATCTTTGGTGGCTATAGTGAACAATCAAAAGCCTATAGACTCTAAAATCCTATCACCAATAAATTTGTGGTAAGCAGAGATGTCAAGTTCTTTGAGAAAAAATCATGGAGTGATCAAGAAAATGAAACTTTGAATGGTCCAAATCCATTACAACTATTTGATGAACCTTCAGATAAGCAAGTTCATCCACCAAGGCCACCAAGATTATAGGTACAAGGTCAACAACAACACTTTGGAAATGGTAATTTTCCCAACAACGATTCATCTTCCTCTATAGACAATTAGAGAACTGAAGCAAATGGAAAATATATGAGCCGGAAAATGCAATTGAACAAGATCTTTTTGCCTTTCTTTCTTATTAGGAAACCCACTTTGAAGAAGCAGTAAAAGAGGAACATTGGGTTGATGCCATGAATTGGGAAATTGAAGCCATAGAAAAGAACAAAACTTGGGATCTTGTTGATCTACCAAGTGACAAAACCAACATTGGTGTAAAGTGGGTATATAAGACAAAGCTGAATGACAAAGGAAAGATAGAAAAACACAAAGCAAGGCTGGTTGTGAAGGGTTTCTCTCAACAACTTGGCGTAGACTATGGAGAAACTTTTGCTCTAGTAGCAAGGCTAGACATAGTCATAACTATTTTGGCTATTACAGCTCAAAATAAATGGAAAGTTTTCCAAATGGATGCCAAATGGACGTCAAATTTGCATTTTTAAATGGCATTTTAGAAGAGATATACGTAGATTAGCCACTAGGATTTGAAATCAAAGGACAAGAGCATAAACTATATAAGTTGAAGAAAGCCTTGTATGGCTTAAAACAAGCTCCAAGAGCCTAGTAAATTCAGATTTACTCTTACTTCATCAACAGTGGATTCATCAAGAGAAGTCATGAGCTAGCTCTCTATGCAAAAATAGATCATGAAGGTAAAATTCTCATTGTTTGTCTTTATGTTGATGACTTGCTCTATACAAGAAATTTGATGTTAGATGAGTTCAAAGTTGCCATAAAAGAGGAAGTTGAAATGACTGATCTTGGAATCTTGAAATACTTTTTGGGAATTGAAATCAATCAATCTACTCAAGGTATTTTTGTTTTTCAAAAAAATTATGCTTTATAAAATTTGAAAAAATTCAGAATGGACAGTTGCAAGCCAGCAGACACACCCATTGCTTAAGGAACAAAGTTGAGCAAAAAAGATGATGGACCACCAGTTGATTCTACCTTGTACAAGAGGCTAGTTGACAGTCTTCTGTACCTCACTGCAACTAGACCTGACATAATGTTTGCTGCAAGTTTTGTATCCAGATTCATGGACTCTCCAAAATATTCACACTAGAAGGTAGCAAAAAGAATTTTGAGATATGTTGTAGGGACAGTCAACTATGGATTATGGTACACTTAATCTGAAGATACTTCACTCTCAGGTTACACAGACAATGATTATACTGGCAGTATAGACGATAGGAAGAGCACATCAGGTTATGCTTTTCACTTGGGAACAAATCTCATCTCATGGGCATCCAAGAAACAACCCATAGTTTCAATATCTTCGGCAAAAGTATAGTATGTGGATGTAACTACAACAACTTGTCAAGCAATATGGCTAAGAAGAATATTGAATGATCTTGCACAAGTTGAAAAGGATCCAACTTCTATTTTCTATGATAACAATTCAAAAATTTCCTTATCCAAAAATCATGTCTTCCACAAGAAAAGAAAGTGTATTGACACTCGCTTTCACTTCATTCAAGAGCTCGTCCAAAATGGAGAAATTTATTGACTTCTGTGAATCACGAGATCAACTAGCAAATATTTTTACAAAGCCATTGGGAAATAATGCGTTTGAATTTCAAAGAAAACACTTGGGGATTGTTAGTGAAAATAATTGTACAGTTGAGAATAGGAAGGGATGTTAGAGATAACTCAACTGTACACTGTATTCAAGTGAAACTATTTGTGTGTTAATTAGTTTTGGTAGGTGTAGTTGGTAAATGCATTAACTTTGGAAGACCCCTGAATACTCCTTATTAGGTTTAGTTGCTTATAGCTTACTCTATCTATCTCAAGTAGTTTTCCAGCTGCTTCCAAAAGATTGAACAAGACCTAAATATTGTATTACTCTATTTTTGAATAGATGAATGAATATATGTTTTTTTGTTTTTTTGTCCATGCTCTATTTTTACTCTATTTTTCAATGTTTTGTGTTCTGATTTATTATTCTTCATTCCTCTACCATAATGGACAAGATTGAGGAGAAAAGGAATTGCACTCTCATCTCTCGTACGTTGAGAAAATACCACACCAAGCTTCTATGTGGGATGCTATCGATCTTGGTCATATTGATACCTAGTATGCAACTAACATCAACCCATTATTTTGCTCACACATAAACGATGTGCTATTTGTTATCAATTAGATATGCACCCTTTGTCAGATTTGCAAAAATCAGACTATCTATTGAAACATGGAAACTCTTTTAAGATGTGGGTGATCTACGCGAAAAGAGAATCTCCAGAGTGAGCTGGTTCTCCGAATGATGAATACTATTCTAAATGATTTTTCTGAGGAAAAGGGATAGAAGGATGAATGAAATTAAAACCTATGACTAACAAATGAATTTCAAGACTTGATAATGATTTAATGATGATTTTGATTTCTTCCTCACAAACAGTTTTTAGAAAAACACAATATCTCACAACCTCTCATGAACAATTAACACATAAATAATTTGCATGAAAACCGGATTTTAAATACAACATGCAACCTATATTTTGAACTTTCTGCATCAATAATCACAGTCTTAGGACATAACAAGGACTCTGTGAACAGAAATTACAATATAACATCAAACTGAAACTACAAGTAGACACAAAATTGAGAATTAGGAATGCTATTTTTATTCAACTAAAGGAGTATGCCAAAATCTGTCTGAATTGAGTACAAATGAGTTTACAAGCTCAAAAATGTGTGAGAGAAAGAAAACTAAAAATTTGAACTAAAGAAGAAGAAAAAAATAAGTTTCTTCAAGATATAACTTTCTAGAAACCCTAATCCGAGCTCACAAGAAAAGCTCAAGGAAAAGGTACCAAACTATCTCAAAAGTCTGCATAAAAGCAAAAAAACACACTTTTTCCATGCTCACACTGAAAAGCTCCTAAAAATAGGCTAAATATGCTTTTAAAGAAAATAAAGCACCTTATCCATCCAGCAAACAACTCAAATGCGACCCAGGAAGAAAACAAAACAATCTGCTAAAAATAGCAAAGAATAAAGCGATTTATAAAAGCACCGCTTTAATCCTGCTTTACATGATATGCAGATTTTTACAATTTGGCCTATTTTTGCAATTAAAGATTGCTTTGAAATATTTTGCAAAATACAACTTAATCTTTATTTCTCCAATACAATCTTGATTTTTCTCAAAAAAATTCATAAAATATACAAGGCATATATTTCTCCCTTATCAATATCTTAATTGATTTCTTCAAAATCAATTCAAAAAATATAAACCTAAGTCTCAAATAAAATATTACTTATTATTTTAATTGATTTCTCCCAAAATCAATTGAAATCATAGACTCAAATCTCTATCCATCTTACTAAGGTTTAATTAAATCTCAAGCCTCTATAGTCTATAGCCCCCTCATATTGTAAAAAATTTAATCACACCAACCTAAGGCTTGGGCAAAATTAATTTTACTTAGCCTTTTCATTGTGCAACCTATCATTGGGGTAATTGGCCACTTAACACCTTGCATAAAGTTTGATATTAAATGCAAAAAAAATGCTAAGCCATAGATTTGAATTAGGTCAACACAACAAAACAAGGGTAAACCCTAATCTTGACTTCATTTGCATTTGACACTTTGAAATTTTTGCTCTGCCTGAGCGTCGTCTCCATGAGAACTTAGGGTTTTAGCTTGCAAATGCTTGATTTTCATGACTCTTTCCTACAAATTGGTCGATTCTTCTCCAGCAAACCATGGGTGAGCCTTTTTTAAGCCTTATGAGTTTTCTTGCTTCATTTCTAAGCCATCCTTTGCCCTCGTGGCCATGGTTGTAACATAATTTTTGATGCATTTCTACTTCCTGCATCTATTTGTTAATGCCACACCATTTGGCCTCCATACACAAGCTTGACCTGGGTGTTTTGGTTTGATTTTGCAAGAGACAATAATGAGGTTTCTTCTCAGCTCATGGGTAAGAATCACTGACTATTCATTCTTCATTCTTTGAACTCTTTTGATGGTAAAATGAAAATCTCACAGGCCGCGCCATGAGATAACTATATGATGCATTTTATATTCCTGTTGCTTTGTTTACATCCGCCTTGAAATGCCATTATGAGAGACATTACCTAGAGCATTGTAGAGAGCTCTGCCATGGCTCTACCGCGAGCTCATAAAGCCAAATCAAGGTACACGATGGTAAACTCTTCTCTCCTTGCATTTTCATTACATTCTACTCTTCAGAAAAACTCATAAAACTTATCTTGTGTGAGCATAATGATCATTAAAGAGCCAATCTACAAATAATTTGTACAGGTCGTGGCCTTAACATATACATATTGGGTTTTCTTGTAACCTTCTAGGCTGGACTCAAGACCACATCACAATTCTTTTGTATTTCTGGAACAACCCTCTCATGGGTATATTACATTTTGAAAGAAAACACACTTATCTTGCCATCTGGTTGAAACCTTCACATGGGTATTGTTGTTAATTACATTATCTGTCTTTTAAAACAAAACCTCAATGTGGGTATTCAGAAAAATGAAGAAAAATCTGTTCATTCGATCATTCATGTAAAAACTGGGCTCGACCCAACATGGTTTTTTGTTTTTGCAATTCCACTATATGGGTATTTGATATCTTAATGAAATTTGTATATTTTGACTGGAACCCTCATATGTGTATTGAGCCAAAAGCTCAAAATTGTGCACTCCATTATGGGCTTTATGAAAAAATGAAGAAAACAAAACCCTGCCCCCCTTTTGTAGAAGACTCAATTGAGTATCCTGAAACTTGAATTTTTTTTTGTGTTATTCCTCAACCTGGGTAACCATAACATGATAAAATTGAAAATTAACTGAAGCCTTCATACACATATATTGACTGAGATTGTGCACTTTGATTACATCCAACATTTCAGTAGAAACCCCTTCCATATATCTGTATTTGTTTGAAAGTCTTTACTGTTTCTCTTGTTTGCATTTGTGGATGCCATTATCATGCCATTTTGCACCCTCCATAAACACAAAAATCTCTTTGATTGAATCTGTAGACTAGCTATTGCTTTAGTTTCCTATGCACTCCAAACCCTCATTCATACTAGGTTCCATGTATACATGTTGTTTGTTCTGAAAATGACTTTATGTATATGAATCCTAGAAATTCTGCCAGATAATTGTGAATTTCTTGAAAGTATAGCTTAAATGACAAAAACCATTGAATGATAGAACAACATAGATATCCCAACAGTGTATTTTGATTGTCTTCTTTTCAAAACAGTGAGGTATTTTGCATTCTTGTTGAATCATTCACTAATCAATTGGCTAATGGTCACTGTATTGATCTTGTCTCCTTCCACTGATTGAAATCTGAAACTCCTTCACATGTCTCCATGCTTGACTGTCCTTTTTAAAAGTATTCTCTTCTACCTGGCACTCTTCATGCATTTTTATGCTACATTATTTAAAATTTCTCCATGCACTTGCTCTCTTCTGAAATGAAAATTTGAAAAAATTCTCTTTGTTGAAGCATTATGTATGCCTGTTCACTATCCTTAATTAAGAGAAAGAACACTGTTGAACCTTGCATAATATCATGAAAACGATGCCTCATAATACTATGGCAGAAGAACATAAAACATACAACAATGTTTAAGATGAATGTACTCAGTTAAATTGATTGAGTGGATTAAACCCACTGTTCACCTGTAGCTTTCAGAAAACATTTACATGATTGTTATGAATGCACAATTGGTTTAATGGCTTGATGGATAAACTTTGCTTTAATCTTTCAGTTGCATTTCCTTTCTTGATGAATATGATGATTGCAATTTCTATCTCAGCCCACAAGTAATAAATAAGGGGTAGCATGCCGAGCTCTACCCTTGTGGGAGCCCGTTTTTCTCCACATGCTTGGTCTTCAAATGATAATCAACTTCATGATTTTCCCTATACTTGCACAAAGAAGCAAACGATGTTAGCATAAAAAATAATATATCATCATGTTGATGTATCTCTTTCAGCTCATGTTTTTGCACTTTTCTTTAGCTGGTTCTATGCATGCAAGGATTGCAATATATCTCTATTAGTATGGCATGTAGTATAGTTCATATCTCGAGCTCTTAATTGACACCCTTCTTAATCTTTTGCAGGCACATTCAGGAGCGGAAGTAGGATGGAGCAAGCTACGAAGCATCAACCGAAGTTCAACTTAGGCAATGATGGATATGTCCCATGTTACTTGTCATTTCTCTTTCAATTGTATATTTCCTTTCTTGTATGAATGGAACGGCTAAAACCACGGCTTGTGTGGATATTTAATTTCATTCTTTTGCTTTTCATTTTGAAAAGAAAATGCATTTATAATGCAATCTTGTACTATCATTTGAATTCATGCAATTAAATGAAATTCTATAAATAGGAATTACTTCATGAAATAAATGAAAGCATCTGAAATGCTCTGTTGTTTATATGCTCAGTCTTGTCTTTCATTTGATTGTGAAACACTGAATAGCAACTTCTTGAAACTCTGTTTCCTAATTTCAAAGCATAACTGTCACTTGCATAATTGTCACTTAAGATGCAATCAACATTTAGCATATGCAGAAATAACTGTATTTTCCACTTTCAAATATAACAATATTAATCCAGCTCCACCAATTGAGCTATAGCAAAAAATTGGTAACACTATTCATCTACTTGAATACTAATAGACACATATGCTGCACCAATTTTTAGTTACTTGGTATTCTTAACATAGACTCGGTGTGAGAGTTGATAATCTGGTGATTATTCAGGCTGAAAGGGCCTTTATACTGTTAAGCATGTTTTCTTTTTACCAGTCCTTCTTACGCATTAAGACAACAAGCTATTAACCTTCCTATCCTACTGATTGGGACATCTAGAACTACATACTAATAAATCATGGGTATTGTAATGTACTGAGCGACCTGACAACTATAGCATGGCACTTATCATTTACTTGTAATGGTGAAGCATTTATATTCCACTCGGTAATTGTCAAGGAAACCAACCAGGCTTGTAGAGATAATGGCTGTGACCAAGACTTTGTAGATAGACCCGACTATAGCCACATGATTACTCCATCCTTGGGAAACAAATAGGTTCATGGACATACACATGCTAGAATGAATGCTCTGAGCCTGCAGATAGAAATCCAGCACACATTAGGTTCTTTGTCAAGTTTGCAAAAGTAGAAATCCTAGAGGGCGACCCCACCTCTAGGTGGCGACCATTATTGGCAACCCCTAAATAATTACAAGACATTTCTTTTGCATAGAGAAGCACACACGCGATAATGACAAACAGGTTATAGCCATTGAACTCAATCAAATAGAATTTGAGAACTATTGTAACAACTCAGTCTTATGGATTCTAGGATCGACCTTAGAGAAACTATTGGTGTAGACCAAATGATGTATACATGATTGCTATTAATGCATCACCAACTAGGAATTGGCTTAGAGACCCAAACAGACACTATTTACTTCTTAACATATCCTCTTTATTTGAGTAAATCTAAGATTAAAGTATAAACCAGTATGTTATACTATATTAATGCTCTCATCCTTCACAATACAAGCATGTTACTGCATACTATGATGTCATTGTTACAGTATCAATACATCATCCACAACACTGCAGAATGATATGATCATACAGTATAATTTACTTATATAGTTTTGGAAAAAATCGTACATACAAAAATTAGATTTCCTTGAAAGAAACATTAGCAAGTCATTTAAATAACCAACCGCATAGCTAATCTCTTTTACAAACAGGGTATTGCTTTTTCTTTCCTTTCACCATAACATAGATTAACATAACAATCTAATTTGTCAATATACATAAAAATCTTTTTCAGATTTAACAATAAAGTACCATACAATGACCCTTACAAAATATTTTTTCTTCTTTTTATGATTCACAACTTGATAAGTCATTTGAAATACATCATTTACCAATGAATCACAACTCCTGTAAGAACTCAAGAGCATTGCAATGAAAATTACATGGTCAACAAAGATCATCTTTCCTTCATCCCATCACAACATCTCTTTTCTCCCTAAGAAACTTCAAGGAATTCCACAAGAACCTAAAAAGGGCAAGTATGGAAAACAAAAATGAACCGATGGGCCCTCCTCCCATCCATAGGGTTGTTTAGATCAATCCACCCTCGAGCAAGGGATTAACACTTAGCCACTAGAAGGAATCAGCACAACAAAACACACTTGATATGAATCACTTTACTCACATAGACAACATTCCTCACATTAATAAACCAAAAGCACAAGTAACAAAGCTATGACATTGGTTTATCCTAAGGGTAAACTATTTAAGGGGAGTGAGGGCTCGACCTGACATGGGTGAAATAAAATATGTATATAGCATCAATTACTTCTCCACAACTCATTTCTCCTTATCCTTCCAATGCACATAACTATAAATGAAAAAGGGGATACTCATATCCCTTGAAAGAAAACAAGGGTACTCATACCTCAGTGATGGCCATCACCTAATGAAATACTCTTATCCCAACTGGAAGCCCCAATTGATGTGAGGGAGCAATCTCCCACTCAACCCCACACATGGAGGACCAAGCTCCTCTATACTAGAGGGGGTCACCTCCCCTAGATAAGATACCCTAAAGCAAAATGCATAAAAAATTACAAGACTTGCCACAACAAGAAACCCAAAAAAAAATATCCAAAATAAAACCCTCAACACACAACTTTTCCTTTACAAGATGCACAACGAAGCATTATGAACACAAGAATTACAACACAAGAGGGAATAATTATCTCCAATGCTATGATCCCACTAATGGTAGAAACAAAAGAAATAGAGTCTCCTCCCACAACCTCCTTCTCCCAAGATCACCTTCTCCTCCCAAAATCTCCTCAAAGACAAGAACTCAAAAATGTAAGAGAGCACAAATGCTATGGTAACCCCCTTCCTCTCCATAAAGAGAGGATTATAAAGAAGAGGGAAGAAGTTACTTCCTCCAAATAACTCAACTAACCAAACCATAAACCCATTTTCGCCACTCTAACAAAGCGAACATTAAAAGGGTCATAAACACTTTTAAAAAGAACATAAATGGTAAAAACAAACCCCTAACCCTTATAGCTTAGGCATAGGCTATTTCGTAGGCATAAAATACACTTAAATTCTTCTTAAAAGACCTCAAAAACCCATTTAAATTACTAGACTAATATTTATACAAAAATGCAATTGAAATAAAATACCAACATGGAACCACCACAAGGATGAACATACTATACACCCTAGGACAAAGATGGCTAAGTTGAACCCCTCAATCCATTGGTATAAGAAATCCCTGTACACTCAACAAAATGTGTTAGTATGATATAAATTTTCACCAATACATTTAATTGAATAAAATGCATCATTTCACATATCATTACAAGTCAACTAATCTTATGTATCATATAAACATAATGTAATTCCATCAATACCTTCCAAAATATGCATCAACTAATCATCAATCATAAAATACAATATCATGTCAATTATCATTCTCATTGAATGAACATGCATTGAAAAAATACTAAATCTCATAATCATCTAGAATATATCCAAATCCACCAAGAGATCACACCAGAGGGTAATTTACCTAAACTGAATAATATCCTTACTAAGCCAACTACTAGTCACCAAGGAACCATTCAACTTAATACACCTGACATATATATAGCACCATGGCTAATCAATTATATAATCTCTAACTCATCATGGTCGAACATCTCGTTCAACACACATGTGTACAATCAAACAAAAGAACACATATGGTTATCATAGAGAAATCATGATCACCCATTGAATAGGTAAAACTTTCCAATTAACCTTATCCAAAACCCTTCAAGAAAATTACCATCTCTCCTAACTTAGGTATGAAACCCAACATGAAGGCACACAAAATGTTGAAGAAGGATCATCAAATCATGTTGACTCAATAGGAACATAGAGGGTGGGGTCTCACACCCTCCATAACTCTCTTTGTGTCCCTCTTTATCTCACCTATGTCTCTCTCTCTCTACCTCTTCTCCTCTCCCTCTCTCTCTCCTCTTTCTCTCTCTCTGTTTCCTCTCTATCTCACCATTCTGTTACTCACTCCCTCTTAGTCTCTCCTCTCTGTCTCACAATTCTCTTTCTCTCTCATTGTATCTCTTAGAGAGAGACAAATAGAGAGAGAGAGGATGGGTTAAATAGAGAGAAGTAGAGAGGGAAGGTGGGCCATCCCCCTTTTCACTCTTAGAGAGAGAAAAAGAGAGACAATTAGATAGAGAGATGGTGCAGGAGCACCTGAGCAAGCACATGCCTCCATGAGGCAATATTAGGTTTTTGATTTAGAATAGATGATATCATGTTGTAATAAGGTCAAAATGGCCACATTAAGCTTGTAATAGGTTCTAGATAGTCATTTTGGGTTCATTGGGCATATAATGTAAAAGTTGCAAAAATTGACAAAATGTTGTCATAACAATATTGTAAAAATGCAAAAAATGCCAAATGGTGGAAGGTGAAGAGTCAGGTAGTTAGAGAGTCAATTTGAGTCATTGGTTTTGGTGTATAAAGGCATTTTGAATCTTTTCAAACTTTGATGAAGGAAGGGAAATGATGTAGAAGTAAGAAATTCAATGAAAAACTCAATTTACTATCAATTTGCAGCATTTTTGGTGATTTCAGGCCATTGTACAACCATGAATTGTGCATAAACCCACCTTTTCTCCATTGAAAGATAAATCCATATGAATCTACTTTGATTTTCTCTTAGTTTCATTAAAATTCATTCAGTCTAATGAAAGTTATTGGCAAAATACTCCAGGCAGGTTAAAACCTTGATCTAGGGTCATAGTGTGCAATCAAAATTGTGTTTCTTCCATTTTAACTAGTGGAATATGCTAATTTTTGGTGGTAAGACTTCCTTCAGGATACACTTTCATATTACAAGTTTGAAGACCATAAGATAAAGGTTAGCATATAAAATAATGATGCCCTAGGACTGTGATTTGTATAAAAGTCTAGAAAATAGCAGTGATCAGTGAAGTTTTAGTGCTTTGTTTATGAAATAGGTATTCTTCATGGATAATAGTGGTTGGAAAGGTTAATTTAAGTCCCTTTCTTAAAAGGGTTTGGTGAATTAAAATATTTTGTGTCCATTTGTATGTTGACCTGTGCAAGGCACACTGGTGACAGTCATATTTTTGGAGTAAAAAATGAAGGTTTAGGATAGTTGTTTTAAGAAATAACATGAATAAGGTATGAGATATGGTTTAATTAGTTTATGCAAGTATTTTTGAACATGTTTGTGGCATCACCAAAGAAAAATGGGCTTGGAGTTTGGAGTTGTTTTGTTTATGTGGCCTAATTGGGACTAGTTGTTATTAGGTTAGACTACTTTGAAGGTTCTCACATTTGAGATGTCTAAGTTGGAGATAGGGTATGAGTCAGTCATTTTGATGCTGCTTAAGGTGGTTTGAGGATTCTACAAGAGGCTTGTATGCCTTGATCTCAGTTTGGGTTTTTTGAATCAAGATTTTTGTGAAGGAAAGATGAGCCCAAGTTGTAAGAGCAAGCAAGAATTGGTTGAGTCTAGTCAAGTTAAGATTGATTGGAAGGTTTGAACCCCTGTCACTGCATCAATTGTTATTAGAGCTCAAAAGGTCTAGGTAAAGATAGAGTTTGGTGTTTGTATTTTTGTGTTTGTGCAGGTTGAAGAGAGAGCCCGATTTCCAAGAGACTAGGTAGAGGAAAAGAGAAGAGACCTAGGTAAGGAAAAGAAGTCAAGAGGAAGCAAGGAGAGACTTGCTTGAGTAAAGAGAAGGATGGATTTGTTGCAGGAAGAGGGTTCATCAAAGAGGAAACAAGAAAGAAAAATCAAGAGGAAGAGGAAAGAGGAAAAGATGAGGAAAATAGAGAAAGAGATAGCCGAATTGACACAAGCTATAGAAAGAGTAGAATTGGAGTTCCAGTTGGAGATAAAGTAGTTGCTCAAACAAGCACAAAGTTGGCACTTGACAATGAAGAAGAAAGTTGTATGGCCCATTAAGAAGATAGCTCAAAGGAGGATACAAGTGAAGATAATAGAGGAAGAAGAATAATTCAAAGATGTGAAAGAAGAATTCATGAAGGTGGATGAAGAAGACAAAGACATTGCAACCATTCCCAAGCATGAATATGGCATTGCGGCAAAGGTAAAGGATCATATTTTGGAGGGAAATGATGAATCCCTCTTGAAGACACAAAGTGAGTTGAAGGTACATGATGAGATAATATACCACTTCCTTGTTGTGATAAGACTTTTGATGAGGAACAAACTAATGGACAAGATGCAACATATGGAAGAAGAAGGACAAAGAGTTTGGATAGAGATTGTGACACATCAGAGCATGAAGGAGCAGATTCAAGGAGGCAAGACAAAGTGGAGACTACTTGGCATAGACCAACTAAAGACAAAGGTGAAGATGAAAGTTGTTTCAAGCAACAAGTCCTAGAAGACTACAAGGAGGAGCATTTAATGATGAAGGTTTGCTACTACATTCAGTCCAAGAGGACTTGGAGTTTTCATTTGGCTAGGAGTATGGTGTAGGAGCACCTTAGCAAGCACATGCCTCCATGAGGTAATCTTAGGTTTTTAATTTAGAATAGATAATATCATGTTGTAATAAGGTCAAAATGACCACATTAAGCTTGTAATAGGTTCTAGATAGTCATTTTGGGTTCATTGGGCATATAATGTAAAAGTTACAAAAAATGACAAAATGTTGTCATAACAATATTGTAAAAATGCAAAAAATGCCAAATGGTGGAAGGTGAAGAGTCAAGTAGTTAGAGAGTTAATTTGAGTCATTGGTTTTGGTTTATAAAGGCATTTTGAAGCTTTTCAAACTTTGAGGAAGGGGAATGATGTAGGAGTAAGAAATTCAATGAAAAACTTAGTTTACTGTCAATTTACAACATTTTCTATGATTTCAGGCCATTGTACGGCCATGAACTGTACATAAAACCACCTCTCCTCCATTGAAAGATACGTTCCTTTGAATCTACTTTTATTTTCTCTTGGTTTCATTGAAATCCATTCAGCCTAATGAAAGTTATTGGAAAATACTCAGGCGGGTTAAAACCCTAATCTAGGGTCATAGTGTGCAATCAAAATTGTGTTTCTCCCATTTTAGCTAGTGGAATATGCTAATTTTTGGTGGTAAGAATTCCTTCAGCATACACTTTCATAGTACAAAAGATAAAGGTTAGCATATAAAATAATGATGCCCTAGGACTATGATTTGTATAAAAGTCTGAAAATAATAGTGATCAGTGAAGTTTTAGTGCTTTGTTTGTGAAATAGGTATTATTCATGGGTAATAGTGGTTGGAAAGGTTGTAAAGGTGAATTTGAGTCCCTTTAATGAATTTTTTTGGTGAATTAAAATCTTTTGTGTCCATTTGTATGCTGACCTATGCAAGGAAGACTGGTGACAGTCATATTTTTGGAGTAAAAAATGAAGGTTTAGGATAGTTGTTTGAAGAAATAACATGAATAGGTTATGGGATATGGTTTAAGTACTTTGTGTAGGTATCTTTGAACATGTTTGTGGCATCATAAAAGAAAAATGGGCTTGGATTTTGGATTTTTTTTTGTTTATGTGGCCTAATTGGGCCTAGTTGCTATTAGGCCAGTCTATTTTGAAAGTTCTCATGTTTGAGATGTCTAAGTTGGAGATAGGGTTTGAGTCAGTCATTTTGATGTTTCTTAAGGTGGTTTGAGGATCTACAAGAGGTTTGTATGCCTTGATATTGATCAGTTTGGGTGTTTTGAATCAAGAGTTTTGTGAAGGAAGGATGAGTCCAAGTTGTAAGAGCAAGCAAGAATTGGTTGAGTCTAGTTAAGATTGATTGGAAGTTTTGAACCCTTGTCACTGCATCAATAGAGGATAGGTTAAATAGAGTGAATTAGAGAGGGAAGGTGGGTGGGAGGAAGGAAGAGAGAGGGTGGAGATAGAGAAAATTAGAGAGGGAAGGAGGAAAGGAGGGATGAAGAGAGAGAGAGGTGAGATAGAGAGAAGTATAGAGGGAAGGAGAGACAACTAGACAAAGAGAATGGTGAGATAAAGAGAAGTAGAGAGGGAAGGAGAGAGTGTGTGAGAGAGGTCTAGAGTATAAGGGATGAACAATAAGTAAGATAAGGAGAGAGAAATATGATATAGCTTGAACATGACTACTGAAATTTGACCTAATTATTGAAATTTGACATGTCGATTACTGAAATTAGGCTGTCTCAAAATTATAGATCTTCCAAAAACTAGAATTTGCAATATAACTTCTAGACTTACAAAACCAATCTCAAACATCCTGAAACTATATACATAAAATATAACTTAAATTAAATGAGAAAGCAAATGTCCATATGTAAATATTAGCTTATACTTCCACTAAAAGATAAGGAGAAGAAATATAAAAAAGATTTTTTCAATGCAAAACAAAATGCGAGCATGTTATAACACGCTTGTGTTTTTTGAAATTTAAATCATAATGTGAGAATGTTATAACATGCTCACATTTTGGCTTGGTAATGATGGAGCCTAGGCTCGATCACTACCAACCCATAAGGTGAGTGCATTTTTTCATAACGCGATTGTATTTTTGCTATTTCAGCACCAAAAAGTGGAGTAGCCACTTTTTAGCCCACCATCTTTATGCACTTACCCTTTAATACCTTTTTATATCAAATAAAATATTAAGATATCTTCATCCATGTTCTTGTAATCCATTCCATTCAACTTCTAACCATTTATTCTCTTTTCTTTCATTTGTGCCCATCCAATCTAATATCACGAATCCTTACCCTATCTCAACATAATAAAAACTAATAATCAAGGGAAATCCCAATGACATTGATGATGATAAAACTCTTGTTGATCAAGATGAGTACAAAATAGATCCTCTTGCTTTCATCATTTCTAGCAAGATTTTCCCAAGCATCCATCACTCATCCATGTCTTTCCATCAAGAAATGTCTCCCAGAAGCTATCCCAACACACCTCCATGCATATCTGCTAGTCATCCCTATGCTATCCTTGACAAGGGAACTCCATTATATCCTCCATCTATATCTCCCTCTTATTTTCCAATCACATATCTCCCCCATCCAACATCCATACCTCCATCTTCTCCTCTAGTCATATCCCAACTTCCATCTTTGAAGAATCACACCATCACCTTTCATCCTAATGATAATCAACCATCCTACTATCCCCAAATCCATCATCCTACTATCTCCAAATCCATCCTCCAGTCCATAAGCCTAATATGCCATCTAATCCTAATACTCCATCCATTCCACATCCTTCAATCTATAATCCTTGTTTCACCACTTCACATCCCTACCAAACCACCCAACTCCAATCTTCATCTTATCTCAATTCCTTTCCATTATTTCCATATAATTCTAATACAAATTCATTATGCAATAACTCTTATCTTAATTCACCATCCAATTCCTCCTATCTTAATCCACCATCCAATTTAGCCTAGATCTCAATCCACCTTCCCACTCCTTGTACCTAGATTCTCCATCTAATCCTAATCCTCCAATCTATAATCCAAACCCTCCATCTAAGCCTAATTAATACATATATCTTACTCGATAATTCCTCCAAGGAATCATTGCAAAGGAGCCATCGAAAAATCCACATCCTATAGTGGAAGAGCCATGTCATCCCACTCAACCATGTTTGATCATTAATGATTATGTCCTCCATCCCACATCTACCATTCCCACTCCAAATCCTAAAATCATGTAATACATTTAAGCCATCCAATCCCAATACCCATCTCCTACTCCTAGTATTATCCAACCACCATCCATAAACCTCATCAAACCTCCATCCCTCCATCCACCCATTTGAAGAGTATATCCAACACTCCTCCTCCATCCAACCATTCATATCAAATGAACTATTTAAATCTATTGAATCAAAGAATGCCAATATAGATTCACCTACATCTCTAGTTAAAACACCACTATCAACTCCATTCATAATATTTGATGTTTATGCTAATCCTATATTTAATCATGATATACATTATAATCCACTCTTTAATCATGATTTTATTTTTCTTGAGGACATCCAAGATGATCCCTTCCACCTCAAGTTCAAAGCACACCTTCAACCTCATCTCCCAATTCCCTTCCATCTGAAGATAAGCGTACCTCCTCTACTCCATCCTATGATTCCCTTACAAATCAAGATTGAATCATTCCTTGTAATCCCTCTCATGATCCCTTATTATCCCCTCATCCAAATAAATATTCTAAGATCCAATTTAATCCATCTCATTATCCTTTATCAAATCCTACCAAAATTATCCCAACATCACCTCCATATCCCCTTGGAACCCTTACATTCACCCATGGTGGTTCTCTAGTAGTAGAAGAAAAAATAATATCCACCACCCATCCTCCTCCACCTAATAATAGACTCACATCATTCTTCCAAAATAATAAGTATCCTAATTTAAACTGAATATGCAAGAACATAAACTTAGGCCTTCATAAGAAAGGTATATAGGAGACAATCCATATCAAAGAAAATCCATGAGCACAAGGCCTTTGGTAATCTCAATGCTCACAATTCAAAAATGTTTGTACAAACTTTATGAAACCCTAGTGAACTTCTTCCAAAGAAAAATAGGAACATCCCATCACTCCTCCTAAACATTTGTTTCCATCCCTCCTCCATCATACACACCTAAAAATAGTATAGCTATCCCTCCTTCATTCTCCAATTCCATTTTGGGTTCTTATGTCCTTGTTGGTAAATGTATTTATCCAGTTATGTGACTCACTTAATGGAAAGTGGAAAAAATGTTCCAACAATTGGAGAGATTGCTTTTGCAATCTTCCTCTACATTTGAGAGGGGAAAATACCTTGTATGATATTAATTTGTATTTTTGAATATATTTAATTGAAATGAAAAGAAACCCTAACAACAATATAAATGTTATTATGGGTTTTGTAGGTTCACTTAAACCTTAAATAATTGTATTATAAAGATCACATAGCACACATACAAGATTCATAATGATTATGGATTTTAAATGATAACATACATATCCAAATCAAGATACCAATAACTAAATATGTTTTCAAAAGTAATTCATCAAATATTGACTATTCGTTAGATCACAAACAAGGTTAAGGATAACAAAGGTCATCATCAACTTAACATACATAAAATATTGATGATGAATCATAGAAAACACCATGAATACACATCCAAAAATGCTTTTCGTTACTTTGTATAATTTTATATAATTCTAAAAATCCCTTATGGAAGTTTATGAAAATACCTAAAGTCCCTTTAACAATGTCCACATCTCTATATATATAGGCTCGATTACAATAACTAATTTCTAACTAACTAACTACTACCGAGATAACTAGCTTTTTATAATTTTGAGAAATTAAAATAAATTTTAATCTAGTTAAGATTCCTCAAATTTTCTTGGAATTAAAGTCTATTTTATAACTTTGATTACAAAGTAGTGATATAAGTCACATTACATTGATATTGACTCAAACTTATTTTATGACTTATGAATTGAGAAAATAACTGGGCACTTAACTTCACTCTATTGTGCTCATTTCCCTTTGTTAGCATCATCTCTAGTTCGTTATGAATAATTCCCTTGCATCATATCCTACTTATTATGAAGAGAATAACTCACTTTGTATGCTCTAAAATCTTGACAATTGAAGAAATGAATTTATTCTTAGGAATGGTGACATTAGTCATTCTTAATGTGCAAACACCTTGGCTCTTCTAAATACCTTCCAATTCATGACAAAAATCATGCATACAACTCCCACATGTATCTAGATCTATTGGAATGCCACTCAACTTCTTCATTGGTTATGTGTTGAATGCTTGCTTGATAAACAAATCTCTATCAATCATGTCTTTAAAATTCTTCTTGACAATTTGAACTTCATCATTTATCAATGTGTTTGGGATGATTGAAAGAAAATCATTCTAAACATTAGTCTTCACTTGTTCAGAAATCTCCAATAGTTTCCATTGTTTTGTTGAAACCCGACTGATAATTACTAGTTTCCATTCTACACTTTGAAGCTAAGAACCAGATTGGTTCTCTTCTACAATTGAAAAGATCTTTTGGGTAACTAAGACATTAGAGTCTATTTTTTATCAAATTTCTTAAGGTCTTTCAAAATACCATGCCAAACTAATTCTTCTCTCTTGATACTCCTCAATTATTTTTCAATTGCTTCTTTCTTGACTTCCGCTTCATCATAAATCTCCTTTTCTTTTCTAATGAGATTTGATGCATCTATTTTTATTTGTTCAATCCATTTCTCCATCACCTTTCTATATAATTGATACTTATGAACACTTTCTATGACTCCTTTCTCAATATTTCCCTTAGGAATAGGAGTTGTAGAAGAACATATTATATCTATAGGAAAAGTAGGCGTGTCTATAATATATTTGAGATATGAAGTCAAAGTTTTCACTTGTTGTTTTAACTAGTTATTTGTATGTTTTTCCTTTTTTTTCACTGCACTAATTTGGTAGCATATGAAAGTTATGAATGCCAACCTAATGAGTTGAAGGACCCAAATCTACCTTGGTAATTTCAAAATCAACCTCAGTTGCTTCATTCACATTTTTCTTTGAAATAGGCTGAGCAACTTCAAAAAACATGTTCCCTGATATAGAATCACTGTATGTCTAGAGGTGACCTTTACCTTCTGGAACAAACTAGTATTTGAATCAAATTCAAGAATAAGGTCAATTCAATAACTTTCTTTTTCCTTATTTTTTTTTTCTAACCAAGAAGATATATGACCCTATGAGGACTCTAGAACATTAGTATTTGGTGGATAAGATGTAACATATGAAGGAAGAATAGGTGGCTCAAAAATATCCTCTAGAGACACAATTATATCTATTGAGGGTGGAGGTTTTATAACAAGATGGGGATCAGGCAGTTCATGTATAGGAGATAAAATGAGAATTGAAGGAGACATGGTTGTGATCTACTCATCACCCTTGGAGTTATCCTTAGATTCAATTGAATCCTTTACTCTGGCTTCTTCTCAAATGAGTTGCAATGACCTTTCCTTGATTTTTGATCATTTATTCTTCATATTCAAATCATCTCTACATGTATTCTTGAAACCATTCCCTTTGGATGTATCTATATCATCACCTCCTCATTGACTATCATGTTGAGAACTGGAAGTCAGGGTGAAAATATAAGAAGGGATAGAAGAAAAAATATAATTTTTACTATCATTTTCTTTCTTGAAGGATCTCCTTTGCTTGGTAGCTTAGTGGTTGTTGTATCAATCATTTTTGTTCTAACCTAGTCTTTCAATATTTTGAGCACGTAGGAAGTTCTCTCACTAATTTCCTTTATTTATTGGTCCAACCAATTGATATAGATGACAAGGGTTAAACCTGTATCTTTTCAAAATACAAGGATCAATTAAATTTGATTCATCATCAATAATCTCACCCACATACCAATCAAGTTTGAAGTTCTTGATTTACTTGTTGGGAAATTAAATATTAGTGTTCACATTGGCTAAAAAGTTGTTGACAAACAACATAATAATATTGTTAGGAAATAATAATGGGGTTTGTTAGTATGATCTGTTGGAATATTATGTATAGGTTGTACGAGAGATTGTAGTTATATGAGTTGTTAAAACAACTCATATTATTAGAGAGTAGTTCCTATAATATAGGAGATCAAAACTCCTATATAAGTTTGTAATGTATTGATTGAAAATTGAGAAAAGAAGCACCACATTTTCTTGTGTTTTAATTTTTGTTGCTACTATTATTTTTCCCAAAATCTCTATATGGTATAAGAGCAGGTCTAGGCATAACTCTCTCACGAGAGGGCCTAGGAAAAATGAGAGAACCCTGAGTCTTAATTCTTCGTAGATTAGAATTAGTGCATGAGAGTAGATAGGTCGCTGTTTAAGGAGTGTTTACTAGAGTGTTTATTTTCCTGTTATTTGAGTGATGGCTATTGAAGTTACAAATACACAAGACCATAGCAAAAAGGAGGACCGAGCAAATGGATGCCCCGCACCAAAAAGTGGAGGATCCACTACAGCTGTAGAGAAGATCGAGCTCATTTGTGGGTGTCGATTGGTGGGATCACTCAGCTCATGATCTATTGTTTGACAGGAGCTTTAGTCGACTTCAAATATTCCTTTATGTTGGCTTCTTTCTACATGGTCATTTTTCATCGCAGGCACGATATTGAAGATCTTGTGCAGTGACTGGATGGTTCGATTTCTTAGGAGTTTCTAACATTTTCTTACGAAGTTCAATTCAATCTTCATTGATTTGATTGCCTCAAAGGATTGTCATAGTTTGTGGTCAGAGTTTTCTTAGCAGAGTTTCTCCGTGAGCATCATTGCCATTGTGTGAAGCTCGTATATCGAGTCTGTGGAGGCGGTGAATCTTTTGGCAATCGTCTTTGATTGACGAGGGCACTGAATTGTTTTGGAAGCCCACGATTGATCTCCTCAAGCTCGTGGTCATCACTTTGATAGGCTGCGTGGTCAATGCGCAACTCGTGGCTTCATTGAGCGGTTTCCTGCATACCTATCATGCAGCCAATAATTGCTATAGAAATCATCTCCGTCCTATTGATGAGCTGGAAATGTTGGTATCTTGTAGATATGCATTGATTTATGTCTACTAAGATATGTAATATGTGATCTTGTTAGGCGTCTGATCTTGAATGAGAAAGCGTTGCAGCTAGTAGACCAAGCAGTTGCCATTGCTAGGCTTGATATTTTAGCCCAAAAGTGGAGGAGCTAGAGATGTCATGGCTGTGTTAGTGAAGGTCAACCACCCGCAGACCCACATGAACTTTAGGCGGCACCATCATAGCTTGTTGTAGATTAAAGATAGTTTTTAGTAATTTGAAACTGGAGGTTGGAGGCACCGGAGGCTGGAGGACAACCACGACCTCTTGTCAGTCACCAACAACAAGGTCGTATAGAGCTATGGTGACATCTTTTCCTTTTGTGTGTAGTGTGATGTGTACCTATTTGTAGTGTTTCTATTGTTTGGTGTGTGAATGTTAAAAAATGATTATATTAGAGAGCAAATGACTGCAGAGATCCTCTGACTGCAGAGATCCTCTGACTGCGGAGATCCTCTGACTGCGGAGATCCTCTGACTATCGTACTTCATTGGAAGATGGTCAACTGGTAAATACGTTCACTAACAATAATGGCCATGTGCAAAAAGATCCAAACAACAAGATCTAGGCAGTAGTATGCAATATGGTATGATTTTTTTTAGTATTCATGTTTGTGTGAATAAATGGAATTTCACATTGTGGGAGGGAATAATAACAATGTTCCATTCCCATTTGGTACCAAACTGACTAAAGTCAAGGACAACTTCCAATGACAGTGGCAGTTGTCTATGCTATTCGAGATCAAGTGGCAGCGATTGATAACAGTGACTACAATTAAGAACATTGTGTTCTTATGGAATGTAATGTGAAATCTTTTCCCGTATGAGTTTTCTTCTTCAGATTTTTTTATAGATATGTTGATTCCTATATAACTTCCTTGATGTACAAGCATAATGAAAAAAAAAAAACCACTGAAGTAATGCAATTCATGGATCTTGAAAGGGTTTGTGGGAGGATCCAGAAAACCACACGAGGTGGACAGATGGTGGAGATTCCTATTCACGTCAAGGTTTGTGGTAAGCCTATTTAAAACTATGGGAGGAGAGAGCCTTTCTTTGGATCAAGGTCATGAGTCAGTTGGACATGCCACATAGATGAGCATATTGCAGATAAAGGGTGTGAGTTCGTACCATGTTCACACTAAGGGGGGGAATGTTGGGAAATTAAATATTAGTATTCACATTGGTTAAAAAGTTGTTGACAAACAACATAATAATATTGTTAGGAAATAATAATGGGGTTTGTTAGAATATTATGTATAGGTTGTATGAGAGATTGTAGTTATATGAGTTCTTAAAACAACTCATATTATTAGAGAGTAGTTCCTATAATATAGGAGATCAAAACTCCTATATAAGTTTGTAATGTATTGATTAAAAATTGAGAGAAGAAACACTAAATTTTCTTGTGTTTTAATTTTTGTTGCTACTATTATTTTTCCCAAAATCTCTTTATTATTTTAGTGTCAACCTCATCCAATCTCTCCTCCAAACTTCGTAGTCATCTTCACAATTTTCTTAGAAATCTTCAATATTTGGAAAATGATAGTACCCCATACCCAAGTTCAATTTATTTTAACATATCCTTTACTATCAAATATGAACCTCATCTTATAGAAGAATATATTGATTGTTACTAGAAATCTCTTAATATTTTGAGCATAAAAAAGTATTTACAATTTTAATGACTAATAACAATAGAAAAAGGAACCACATTCTTTTTTCTATCTTTATATTTTTGTTAACCACACTGAGATGCTTGCAAAGCTCTAGTAGGACAACTTTATCATCTACATAGGTCAAGGCGATTTGTATGTGTATCCATCAAATCCTTTGATCCACAAATAGGTGAACTTAGGAAACTGTATGAAATAACTCGGGCCATACTATTTGACAAGAGTTTCTACTTCTAAATATATTCAAAATGCAATGTTTCCTTGGATCTCTCTCACTATTAGCATTATAAAAGCATGATTCACTCTTTGAAAGTTTTTGTAACTATTCTCCATCTACAACTATATATAATATTTATAGATCTATGTTGTATTATCAAATATTCCTTTATTATCGAGTCCTGGCCAAGTTTTCATACTTGCTATTGCATAAAAAAGATAAGAATCCATGTGGAGATATTGCTTTGACTCAAATTTATTCCTTTTCTCATGCAAATTATCATTGATAATGCCACCTCAATAAATCAATTGATCTCCTATACTTATGATTATGATGAAAAGGTACATCCATTTTTCAAAATTAGTTAAATTTATGTTTCCCATTGGTTGGTGAAGAACTATCAAATTGGTAACATCATCAATGAAGAGAGACCTACAAAGAGATTTTAGAAGTCAAGACTTACCTCCTCTGGGTATCAATAACAAATTTATCACTATGGTACATTAAGACATTGATTTTTATGTTCATTGAAGTACTGATAAGCAATCTCTCTGTTGATGCGAGAAAAAATAATCTCTCATAGGCAACCTAGAGATGTTCCTGATGGAGACACCATCTAACCTAGCTACCAACTTGTCATTAATATTTTTTATCTCTTTAGATTGAGGATTATATCCTTTAATACATCCTAACACCAGATCAGAACACTAGACTGCCATAGAAAATATGATAACATTACTTACCCACTTTCAAAGATCTTTTGTGATTAGGGTGACCTCTTTCCTTCTTCCATAGACTTCCAAAATTCTTGCATGTTGATGTGGCCTAACTTGGTGTCTGAGTCTTCTAAAAGTGTACTTTCAAGTATAGACAAAAATGCATATCTTTGATACTTATAGCTCATGATTACAAACTTCTAGGGATTTTGACTAATGTTTTCCCTGACAAAATCACTTCTCTTTGACTAAAAAATCCATGAAACCACACATTATTTGAGGAGTTACATGTAACAACTACCTAATTAATCACTAATAAAGTGTGGAAACTAGTGAATAATACAAAGATAATTTAGATCTAATATAGGGGAACTCAAGCATTGACTGAAATTTTTCTTTTACATATGAGATGATTCCATATTCATTACCATTAACATAATCCATTTACAATACTTGATATGACTAAAAAACTAAATAATTATATCATATAGATGTAGGTACACATGCCCCAAAACCAGATGTATGACATACACAATAATCCAATTATAACAGCCATGCTCTTTCACAACTATTCAAGCTATAATATTGTAAATAAAAATTATAAGAAATTAAGTAAGATTCATTTACTCATCTCAACTAATAAGACACATGATAAAGAATATATCATCATTTGCATTACAAAATATCTACCTTTTTCTTTCTATAACTTGAAGCGAAAGAGAGAGAACATCATCGAAGTGACATCCACCCTACCATAAAGCATTAGCTTCCTCATGCAACTCCACTACATAAGTATGACCTATCACAAAGGATCCAACAATAGGTGACTAATATGTATGATGGAATCCAAGGTACCGAGTGAATTACAGGAAAACTAGCATGCTCTTAAAACAATTGTGCATATCTATAGATTACATATATTAAAAAAGAGAGCACTATCAATTCGAGCAATGCACTTAAGAATACAACCAAAAATAACAATGTTTATAGTGTAAAATTTCCCAATCATCTCATTATGATAACTAAACATTCAAAAATATAGATAAACAATATAACAATAGACAAGCCCATAACTGATTTCTAGTCTTTCAAATTTCAGCTTAAATATGTTCCAAGGTAATGATGTTTATGAATTAGTTCACCAAGCAATCCAATTTACAATACTATAAATGTGTTAATTCTATCCAAACTAAGTAGATTTAGAGACGAGAGGTCTTCTTCCTCCTTTATTATTTCCCAAATATAGAACCCTTCTAGAATCAATGGAGGTATAATTATACCAACTAATAAATTCAATCCATTTCATGATAATACCCATTGGAATCATCTATTTTCATCAAATACTACTTAAAGTTTTCTAATTTGCTAATTGCAGCAAAATAGGACAACATTTAAACCACCATAACTTTCACATCCCTTAGACAAAATTGAAAGTTTAATATATTCTAAAAAGGGGAGAGGGTGAAGAGTAAAAGCTAGAAAGCATTTTGCAATGATCATAAACACATGTGAGCAATTTTCTTTGCAACTAAGCTCACGAAAGTCCTACCAAAACAACAGTTTGATAAAATAGATTATTTTTTAACTATTTATATGTTCATATAATTAATAGTAGTTCCAAAGGTTAGCTATTTGAATAGGAAACTATTACACAATTACGTATTTTACTTGAAGTCTCCATTTGCGAGGCAAAAAATGTAGTTGATACTTCATACATCAAGAGCACATATATGATATTGAATGCCACTTTAGTTTTTAATTGCAATGTAAATATCATATTCGAGGCCCTCTTCTAAGTTATATATATTGAGGGAATTTGGTTCTCTTTGATATTTAGATTCCATTCAAAACCTTCAATCCTACGTTATCCCATTTATGTGTAACAATTGGGTTTTTTCAAGTCTCTCCAACTAATATGTAAATATGGGAGCTAAATGGCCTTGCATCTTCTTATTAAGAATGCTTTTTGAGATACATTAACTCCTTGGAAAGCTCCACATCCATAGAAACAACTACATACTTTGACTGGAAAGAAAAGGAAGATATATCTCATTTTCATCCATAGTATTTGGTCATTGTTCTATAGAAATGCATATAAAGTTTGATGCATTGCTAAATTGACATGTACTTTCCTAGTTTAGTATATTTTGTTTATCTAAAAATTTAAAAACTTAATAATTAAAGCTGGATGAGAGTAGGGAGTGCGGGATTATCAAAGACTTAAAGTGGTTGAGCAACAATAATGCCAAATGAAAAAAAATAATAGAAATATCATAAATTTGTTGATATATGTTATGCTAGAGAAACCATCTAAAAGAAATTTTTGTTTGAACACAACAACAAATTTTCTATTTTACTTTGATCCTTAATCACATTTGAGAAATTGAAACATTCATTTGTAATGCAATGTATGCAGTTCAAAAGAATCTAGCTTGCAATCACCCATAGATTTTAAGAAAATAATATTTGTCAATTCATTTCATTTATTTGGTTGTTGTGCACCTATGACTTCCTTTACTATAGTTCATCACATTTGAAAGACCATAAAATGGCACAAAATAGCATATCTCAAATTTGGCAATGTTATTAGCAACAACATAAGTAGACGATTGTTTAATTGACCCATACAATTGCCAAAGGCAAAGTGATCAAATCAAATTACATAGACCAATCTTATTCAAATATATATATATATATATAACCTAACCAATCCCAACGTTCAACAACCAACTCTGAAGGAAAAGTCTTAGACAAAAGACAAGACTAAAATGTAAATGTTGTTGTGTATCCTTCCTTGGGGTTTGAAGAAGATAAATTATTTTTAACAAATCTTATCTCTTGAACATAACTGAAATAATAACAAACCAAACATGCTCTAACATAAACAAGAGTGATTTATGATAGGTATGCTTAAAGAACACTAGCAAGCACTGATATTATTCGTAACAATGGAGAACTAAAAATTACTTTAAATTGAATATGCACAATATGTTTGAACTACTTATATGGCTTGCCTTAATCATACATCTTAAATTTTATGTCTGGTAGAAGGGATCAAAACCAAAATAAAAATAAAAATTAAGGATAGCTAGATGTTTGAGTCGCACCTTAGAATTAGATGTTAGTTGCATAAGAGAGTGATGGAGATTTTTTTTCTTCGATTTGAAACTAAGAAGCATACTGGGCAAACAAAAAACATGCTTCTAGACCAAGTAAACTAGGAAGGGTAAATCTAGATTTAACCACCGTCAGCCTAGATTTCACCACCTTGCTAACATTCAACCATGATAGTCTTCATGCAATTTAGGAAGCGATAATTAGGCATGTGGAAATATTTTCCTTGTTTGGTTTTACTTATTTTTTTGCCTTTATTTGAGGCCTTTAAACAATTTAAAACTTCCTTAATCATTCATTGTTTCCTCTTTATTTTATTTTATTTTATCTTATTCACTTTTTAAATGATTTTATCCCCTTTAAAATATAATTTTAGAACAACAATTTATAAATAAAATACAATATTATTCATTATTATTGTTTTTACTTTCTGATTATAATAGCAATAAATAAACAATAATATTATTTTGCATTCACATGCCAATTCTCACTCAATTTGGCTCATTTTGATAGAATGTTTTAAAACAACTACATATCACACAAGTAGCATATTTTTATACTAATTTGGCTCATCCCAATATTGAAATGGGCCCTCTGATTATTTAATCTATCTATATATCTATATAAAGAAATTTCTTTATTCTTATGCAAATATATATATATATAAACACTTATTAAAAAACAATGTAATCATTTAATATAGAAATTCACTATTTCTAATCTTATACATACACATGCAACCTAACTACATGATTCTAAGTGACTGCATGTATCGATTCCATCATGACATGTTTTTTATTACAAAAGCAGGGTTAGGGTGTTGATCCCATACAAAACAACATAAAAAATAGACCACATAGCTAGTAGATCCAACCACAAAACAACAACGTTAGAGTAGGTCAACCATCCCAAAGTTCCAACCATAATTAAGTCCACATAAAACCCAAAAACAACAAAAAAAGGAAATAGTCCAGAATGTCAAGAAAAATTGAAGAGGGCACTAAACTAGGTGGCACATAGGCCTAGTATAGGATGGGCACATAGGCCCCCAAGCAAGGAACATCAATCTAACTAATCCTTTTGATTGTTTATCATGTTCTATTATTTAGTTAACATTTCCAACTCGTTGGTCCATGGGTCCTCTCTATCTCCAACATTTTTATCCATTGACTTATCCTCATCCTCAAATGGTGCCATCCTTCGTTTCCTTTTTTTGACCAGTCATTGGACATCCCAATTTTTTTTTCCCATTATGTCCTAGGTGATTAAAATCAGCCTACTAAAGGCATTGTCTAGACTATTGATTTTATCCTACAAAGAAATGATTAGGTCCTTTTCTTGTTTGGGGTTTCTATCGACTGTTTCCTCCTCTTCCTTGGGACTAGCCATAACCTTCACAATTTCTTCTTCTTAGTTTTTGTCCCTACCTTCATTTTCTTCATCTTCCTCAAATTCTTTGACCACCTCCTACTCGCTTTCATTCTCCTCTTCCTCCTCTTGAGAACTAGAAATATCATCTTCCATTTCCTCTTCTAAAACCACCTCCAACTCTTTTCTACTTAAGTCTGAGGGCTCCTCTTGCATAGGGATATATTCCTCATCTGAGGAGTCTTCTTCCTATTCTTCAAAAGATAACTTTTACCTTTAGCATTGTGACTAGTCAGTCGGGCTGATCTTCTTTCCCCCTTACCATTGCTAGAGTCCTTAACATTCCCTTCCTTCCCTTCATTTGATATCTCTATAGTAACTTTTTTAGTAGTTCTTACTTCTTGAGATTCATGGTTTTTACATTTAGAGACAAATATTTTTACCAAAGCCTTCTTAGTTTGAGTGAGTCAACAAAAAAGGTCTTCCCCTATATAAATGTTTTTAGAGGCCAAGGGTTTGGCCTTTGGATTCTTAAGTTGTGCGAGAGGGGAAGGTTGTTCTTTTTCATTAGGCAGTTCAAAAGGAGTAGCAAAAGAAGGGGAAACCTCTTTAATCACAACAATAGGTTTAGGGGTTCCTAACTTGGGCTTCTTGCTTGAGCTAGTGTTATTTTCCAGTAGGCAGGGCTGGTCATTAAGGGGTTTGGTTTGAAGGGGTTTCATAGCATTCTTCAGGCCAAACAACGGAGTAAGGGTGAAAACATAATAATATAGACTTCGAATCAAACCCTGATGGATGAGAAGGGAGGCACCTTTTTCCTTGCATTGTTGCAATGAAGTAAGTAGGAAATAGGGAATATTAATTCTCTCATTTCTCCTCATGTGGTTTAAAAAAGGAAAGTGATAAATTTGCATTGTGGTATATATCTACCTTTTAAAGTGAAGTATTTCATGATGTGGAATCTTAT
>VDFB02166578.1:0-20938 GCA_007258455.2 Sequoia sempervirens | reverse complement strand
AAAATGCCTCTGAGATAGCAAAAACTAAGAGAGATTTTTGTAGATGGTCCCAACATGATCCCGTAGCCTCTGACGGAGAGTCTGTATGCCCCACGATCTCCGAGAAATAGCCCTTCAAATATTGCTGCCTTTTATCACTTTGGACTCTTAAGGGAAATCGCCAGTCCAATGTAGCTCGGAGTGATTCGGCGTATTTGGGTACAAAAGAGGACCATCCCTAGTGTAAACGTACCCATACGGATGTGCTGGAATAGTCCGTTTGGTCGTACGAGTTGCAGAATGAAAGTTGCACCACTTTGCAACTTTACATTGCTTGCATCTGGCAACTTTTCCCTCCACTGAAAAGTCATCACCACAAGAAAACGCCTCAGAGATAGCAAAAATCAAGAGAGGTTTTTGTAGATGGTCCCAAAATGATCCCGTAGCCTTTAATGGAGAGTCTGTATGCCCCACAGTCTCCGAGAAATAGCCCTTCAAATATTGCTTCCTTTTAGCACTTTGACTCTTAAGGGAAATTGTTGGTCCAATGCAGCTCAGAGTGATTCGGCGTATTTGGGTGCAAAAGAGGACCATCCCTAGCGTAAACATACCCATATGGATGTGTTGGAATAGTCTATTTGGTCGTACGAGTTGAGGAATGAAAATTGCACCATTTTGCAACTTTACACTACTTGCATCTGGCAACTTTTCCCTCCACTGAAAAGTCATCACCACAGGAAAACGCCTTCGAGATAGCAAAAAATAAGAGAGGTTTTTGTAGATGGTCCCAACACGATCCCGTAACCTCCAATAGAGAGTATGTATGCCCCACGGTCTCTAAGAAATATCCCTTCAAATATTGCTACCTTTTAACACTTTGGACTCTTAAGGGAAATCGCCAGTCCAATGTAGCTCGGAGTGATTCGGCGTATTTGGGTGCAAAAGAGGACCATACCTAGCATAAACGTACCCATACAGATGTGTTGGAATAGTCTTTTTGGTCGTACGAGTTGCGGAATGAAAGTTGTACCACTTTGAAACTTTACACTACTTGCATCTAGCAACTTTTCCCTCCACTGAAAAGTCATCACCTTAGGAAAACGCCTCTGAGATAGCAAAAACTGAGAGAGATTTTTGTAGATGGTACCAACATGATCCCGTAGCCTCCAACAGAGAGTTTGTATGCCCCACGGTCTCCGAGAAATAGCCCTTCAAATGTTGTCTTTTAGCACTTTGGACTCTTAAGGGAAATTGTCGGTCCAATGTAGCTTGGAGTGATTCGGCGTATTTGGGTAAAAAAGAGGACCATCCCTAGCGTAAACGTACCCATACAGATGTGTTGAAATAGTCTGTTTGGTCATGCGAGTTGCGGAATGAAAGATACACCACTTTGCAACTTTACACTGCTTGCATCTGGCAACTTTTCCCTCCACTGAAAAGTCATCACCATGGGAAAACGCCTCCGAGATAGCAAAAACTGAGAGAGGTTTTTGTGGATGGTCCCAACATGATCCTATAGCCTTTGACGAAGATTTTGTATACCCCACGGTCTCTAAGAAATAGCCCTTCAAATATTGCTACCTTTTAGCACTTTAGACTCTTAAGGGAAATCGTCGGTCCAATGTAGCTCAGAGTGATTCAGCATATTTGGGTGCAAAAGAGGACCATCCCTAGTGTAAACATACCCATATGGATGTGTTGGAACAGTCTGTTTGGTCGTACAAGTTGCGGAATGAAAGTTGCACCACTTTGCAACTTTACACTGCTTGCATCTAGGAACTTTTCCCTCCACTGAAAAGTCATCACCATAGGAAAACGCCTCTGAGATAGAAAATACCGAGAGAGGTTTTTGCAGATGGTCCCAACACGATCATGTAGCCTTTGACGAAGAATTTGTATGCCTCATGGTCTCCGAGAAATAGCCCTTCAAAAAAAATTTCCTTTTAGCACTTTGTACTCTTAAGGGAAACTTTTAAATTATCTTTTAGATTATCTTTATATAATTAAGCTTTTCAAATCACTAGATATGGCGTTTTCTCGGGTAATGAATTTTTAAATTTCTTTTAGATTATCTTTATATAATTAAGCTTTTCAAATCACTAGAATATTTTGGATATGTGAGCAGATGTTTTTGAAAAATTTAAAGGCGAAGGAGGACAATTCTCTGACTTTGGATCTAGCAATGAAGACTCAAAATTAGCAATTATGTTGAATTTATATAAAGCTTCAGAGCTAGATTTCCCTGATGAAATTTTTTTAAAAGAAGCTAGAGTTTTTGCATTTGCATACCTGGAACAAGCTATGAAGGAATATGGTGACATAAAAGAAAATAAAAGTCCACTTCTAATGGAGGCAAGTTCTTTTCCATGAAAGTGATTATCATTCAGGTCATTTTTAATTATTTAAGAAAAAAAATTTGGAATGAGGGCTTTCCTATCAAATGCTTGTCAATTTTTACAACTACAAATAGTCAACAATTGAACAACAACCCATCAACCTTTTTCATTTTTAAGAATTTAGAAACCTATTAATAGTTAAGTATAATATTTTTAATGGCGTAGCCACATATTGGTTGAATATTATTAGTAATTTTATATATACATATTATCTTTTGAATAATATGATGTTTTTTCAGGTTGAGTACACTTTGAAATATGCTTGGAGAACGAGGATTCCGAGATGGGAAGCTTGGAACTTTATTCAAATATTCAGACAACAAAATTGCAATGACTCATTTGTCAACAACATTTATAAGTAAGCTCAAAGTTTATGTGTGACCATTGGTACTTCATTCTTCTATTTTAAAAAGTTGAAAAAAATGTTGCTATTTCAATCTACTTTGATGTTTCAAGTTAATAGCAAAGAAAATAATTTTAATGCTAATTATTCAAGTTTATAATTTCTCTCAGGATTCCAAATACATGTAGCCAAAAGCTATTGGAACTAGCAATATTGGACTTCAATATTTTACAAGCTCAACATCATTCTGAGTTGAAATTAGTGTCAACGTGAGTATTAGTCATTTGAATAAGTACATTAGCTCAACAAATGTTCGCTTGAGAATTATGCAAGATAAACATAGAAACATTTTTATTATTTTATTGAAATTTTTATTTTGTTAATAATATACAACAACTATATGTTTAATCGTAAAAAAATGCCTAACAATAAATTAGTTTAAGGTTGAGAAAGGTAAATCAAATGTCAAAATTGATTAATTTCTTAAAGAATAAACTATAGTCAATCCAAGAAAATGGATTCATATCATAATGATGTGTTATTTCTTTGTTTTAGGTGGTGGAAACATTCAAGTGTAATTCAACTTGATTTCTTTCGACATCGCCACATGGAATTTTATTTTTGGTGGGCTAGCTCATTATTTGAACCTGAGTTCAGTGCAAGTAGAATTGGTTTTACAAAATTGGCTACCGATCTTTCCCTCCTTGATGATATTTATGACACACATGGGACCATTGATGAGTTGAAACCATTCACAACAACATTAATAAGGTATTTAATTAGATAATAATCCTAGATTATGCTGAATGTCTGGTTCATTTTTTAACTTTATTTGTTCATTTCTATTCTAGATGGGATATTTCCATGATTGACAATCATCCAGACTACATGAAAACTGCTTTCAAATTTTCATATCAAATACACAAGGAAATTGCAAGTGAAGCTGAAAGGAAGCACGGTCCCTTTGTTCACAAATACATTGAATCATGTGTATGTACACATCTATTAATTATGTCGTCTTGTAATTTTATTGAAGCCTATTATCTACATCAATTCTTATCTTGTTACATATTCTTATCATATGTTTCATTTTTAGTACTTTATTTTTTATAAGATCATATGATAAATATTTACACCACTAAAGGTAAACACATAATAATTTACTATATTATAAATAATTTGATCACATAATAGATATTATTTATTTACAATTTTTAATGAAACTATATATTATGTTTTTAACATTTATTTTTATATTTTAAAAAAGATATATATAATATATTACATTTTTACCTTCACTTTTACTACTGGAACATAAATTGATAACTATCATTTACACCATATTGATTTCTAGACTAAACAAATTTCATACTCATAAAACAATTTTAACATCCAAGATTAACCTTTCAAAATAATATAATTATAGTGTATTAATATTTAAGTTGGATTCCTTTTACTTTTTTATGTGAATATATTAAATTTTTAAGTAAATGCTTAAATGTTTTATCACCAATTTTTTAAATAATGAAAATATTTTTTCTTTCTATTACTTAAATGAAAATATTTGATATTCGTTGCTTTTTATTATATAGATCATCTTTTCTCCCCACAAGGCTAAAAATGTGAAAATTTTAATTTTAGAAGAGTGTAAAATGTTTATTACTTCTATTGAAATTTTAAAATACTATTGTATATATTTTATAAAAGTTTAAAATCATATTTTCTAAATTCAATGTTTTTAAATCAATCTTTTTTTGAGTTGTTTTAGTGGAAGAGTTATATCTCAGCTTATATGCAAGAAGCAGTATGGATAGCTTATGATCATACACCAAGTTTTGACGAATATTTAATGAATGGAGTGATAAGTGTTGGCATGAGAGTTTTAATGGTCCATTCATTGATACTAACGGAGACTCCTTTATCTGATGAGATTTTGGAGAAACTTGATAACCCATCATCAAAGTTGCAAACTCTTATTTCATTGACTACAAGACTAGTGGATGATATCAAAGATTTTGAGGTAAATGATATAAATGTTAGATACTTAAGTTTAAAATCTACATTATCAATTTGAAAAATATTGAAATAAAAGAAATCATTCGCTAATTTCTCTTTGATATTTTTTAAGGATGAGCAAGCTCGTGGAGAGATAGCTTCAAGCATCGAGTGCTACAAGAAAGACAACCATGGTTCTACAGGGGAAGATGCTTTAAATTATATCAAAAATCGTATTGAAGGTTGTGTACAAGAGTTAAATAAGGAGTTTCTTAAGTCTTCAGATATACCAGATTATTGTAGGAACCTATATTTCAATGCTGGCATGCGAGGTATATTTTTCTTGTTCAAGGATGTTGATGGTTTGACATTTTCTCGTCAAAAAGACATACGAGATGCAATAACAAAAGTTTTGGTGGAACCAATCATGCCATAGACCAAAATTAGATTATGTAGTACAACTACTATCATATCCACAAAAATGCTACTTAAAACACTTTGAATAAAGTGGATTATGAGTTGTATTAATTTAGGTGTGAGTATTTATTGAGATATTTTTTTATGTTATGAATCTTAATTTAAATGATATATGGCACATTCAAACACAACAGTTAACTCGATGCCTCTTTCCGAGTTAAACTCATTGGTCCACATATCATTGCATGCCTATCTTAAGGATATCTTTTGGAGGAGGTTTGACTTTTTGTTAGGATTAGTTAACTAATGTTGGTTATCAGTTATCTCTCATTTCAATAAGGACTTGCATGTCTCAAATGTCTAGACATTTAGTTTAGTTCTACTTCAGTTAACTGATGTAGTTTCTAGTTAACTGCTAAGTTGCATGTACATGTAGACTTAGGAATAAATCTTGCATGCTTGCAAGACTGTTTGTGAACTCGAGGTGATTTTAGGGTTCCCTACACCTTTGAGGTCTATAAATAAGAGAATTCTTGCTCATTGTATCTTTAACTTTTGCTGAAATAACAAATTGTTGAGCCCAATTTGCCTAAATGTTGTTATTCTATATATGTTCACTTTGAGCTTTTATTGTGATAGTGAACATGCTAAGCCACCTTGCCTATAGTACCACTATTCAGTATCTATTCATTTAGTTAAATATAATTGTTGGTTTGATCATTAATTGTGTTGATAGGTCCTTGATGTAAATTGTTGTCCCAATTATTATTCTTGGTGTGATTAATAAGCTTTATTTCATTTCTACACCTCGGATAGGAGTCCCTCCTCCTTGGGAATTCAGAAGTGAGGTTTATCATGTGATGTTGTGATTAATAATCTTGAGGTTAAATGTGAAACTATTGATAATATATTGACTAATAATATAATGTATTATGGATGTTTTTGTGTGGAGAATAAGCATTTTCATGCCAAGTGTTGCGGATTTTAAATCCAAGCTGACTCTGCCTTTAACGTAGCGTTCATAGGATTCAGATTCGGTAACATGCTTGTTTGCAACAAAATATTAAAAGAATTGTGGTGGATGGTAAACACTGGTATTGTAATAGGAGATTGTTTAAGAATTGTGGAACGTGAGTAGCACTTTTCTGGTGGGATTTGAATTTAAATTCTTGCATATTATGTTTGCTATATTCTAGTTGAAGTAGTGGTTGACCAATTCGCGCTAACTTTTTTGACATAGATATCAATCATGGCGGAAGTGTTCGAAAATTTTAGCATTTCAGCAGGCGATGATGGTTGCATGCCCAAGGCCACCACTCGTCGGAATGGAAATTTTCATCCTAACTTGTGTAGTGATGAATTCATACATTCTTTAAGTTCTCCATATGGGGTATGAAAGACTTGCACATTTTAATTTTATTCACACAAATTTATGCTACATTGTATATTTTCTATTGTGAAAGCTGGCGCAAAAAAGTAGTTATTATCTTTTGTAACAGGATTCCTCGTACCATGAACATAGAGAAATACTAATAAATGAGATTCATGATCTATTTGCTAATGGAGAAGCAGAATTTAGTCTACTTGAAAGGATTTCGTTTGTTGATGTTGTACAACGCTTGGGAATAGACCGACATTTTCGAGAGGAAATCAAAATGGCACTTGACTTTATTCATAAGTATGTATGTTTTGTCAAGAAAATAATCATATTTACATACTAAATATCAAGAGGTGTATAAAATACTATGTAGTAGACAATATAGGATTTAAGAAGATTTCTGATCAAATAATGGCATCACTAATAGGTACTGGAATCAGAATATTATTGGTGATCTCAACATGACGGCTCTAGGATTTCGGATATTACGATTGAATAGATACGATGTTTTCTCGGGTAATGAATTTTTAAATTTCTTTTGGATTATCTTTATATAATTAAGCTTTTCAAATCACTAGAATATTTTGGATATGTGAGCAGATGTTTTTGAAAAATTTAAAGGCGGAGGAGGACAATTCTCTGGCTTTGGATCTAGCAATGAAGACACAAAATTAGCAATTATGTTGAATTTATATAAAGCTTCAGAGCTAGATTTCCCTGATGATTTTTTTTTAAAAGAAGCTAGAGTTTTCGCATTTGCATATCTGCAACAAGCTATGAAGGAATATGGTGACATAAAAGAAAATAAAAGTCCACTTCTAATGGAGGCAAGTTCTTTTCCATGAAAAGGATTATCATTTCGGTCATTTTTAATTATTTAAGAAAAAAAAATTGGAATGAGGGCTTTCCTATCAAATGCTTGTCAATTTTTACAATTACAAATGGTCAACAATTGAACAACAACCCATCAACCTTTTTCATTTTTAAGAATTTAGAAATTTATTAATAGTTAAGTATAATATTTTCAATAGTGTAGCCACATATTGGTTGAATATTATTGGTAATTTTATATATACATATTATATTTTTAATAATATGATGTTTTTTCAGGTTGAGTACACTTTGAAATATGCTTGGAGAACTAGGATTCCGAGATGGGAAGCTTGGAACTTTATTCAAATATTCAAAAACAAAATTGCAATGACTCATTTGTCAACAACATTTATAAGTAAGCTCAAAGTTTATGTGTGATCATTGGTACTTCATTCTTCTATTTTAAAAAGTTGAAAAAAGGGTTGCTATTTCAATCTACTTTGATGTTTCAAGTTAATAGCAAAGAAAATGATTTTAATGCTAATTATTCAAGTTTATAATTTCTCTCAGGATTCCAAATACATGTAGCCAAAAGTTATTGGAACTAGCAATATTGGACTTCAATATTTTACGAGCTCAACATCAATCTGAGTTGAAATTAGTGTCAACGTGAGTATTAGTCAAACTAAGTACATTAGCTCAACAAATTTTCCCTTGAGGATTATGCAAGATAAACATAGAAACATTTTTATTATTTTATTGAAATTTTTATTTTGTTAATAATATACAACAACTATATGTTTAATCGTAAAAAATGCCTAACAATAAATTATTTTAAGGTTGAGAAAGGTAAATCAAATGTCAAAATTGATTAATTTTTTAAAGAATAAATTATAGTCAATCCAAGAAAATGGATTTATATCATAATGATATGTTATTTCTTTGATTTAGGTGGTGGAAACATTCAAGTGTAATTCAACTTGATTTCTTTCAACATCGCCACATGGAATTTTATTTTTGGTGGGCTAGCTTTTGAGTTCAATGCAAGTAGAATTGGTTTTGCAAAATTGGCTACCAATCTTTCCCTCCTTGATGATATTTATGACACATATGGGACCATTGATGAGTTGAAACCATTCACAACAACATTAATAAGGTATTTAATTAGATAATAATTCTAGATTATGTTGAATGTTTGGTTCATTTTTTAACTTTATTTGTTCATTTCTATTCTAGATGGGATATTTCCATGATTGACAATCATCCATACTACATGAAAACTGCTTTCAAATTTTCATACCAAATACATAAGGAAATTACAAGTGAAGTTGAAAGGAATCATGGTCCCTTTGTTCTCAAATACATTGAATCCTGCGTATGTACACATCTACTAATTATTTCATCTTGTAATTTTATTGAAGCCTATTATCTACATCAATTCGTATACAATTCTTATCATATGTTTCATTTTTAGTAATTTAATTTTGATAAGATCATATGATAAATATTTACACCATTAAACATAAACATGTACTAGTTTACCATTATTATAAATAATTTGATCACATAATAGATTATTTATTTACAAATTTTAATGAAACTATATATTATATTTTTAACATTTATTTTTTATATTTTTAAAAAGATATATATAATATATTACATTTTTACCTTCACTTTTACTATTGGAACATAAATTGGTAACTATTATTTACACCATATTGATTTCTTGACTAAATAAATTGCATACTCATAAAACAATTTTAACATCCAAGATTAGCCTTTCAAAATAATATAATTATAGTGTATTAATATTTAAGTTGGATTCCTTTTACTCTTTTATGTGAATATATTAAATTTTTAAGTAAATGCTTAAATGTTTTATCACCAATTTTTTAAATAATGAAAATATTTTTTCTTTCTATTACTTAAATGAAAATATTTGGTATTCATTACTTTTTATTCTATAGATCATCTTTTCTCCTTGATTTTAATTTTAGATGAGTTTGAAATGTTTATTATTTCTATTGAAATTTTAAAATACTATTGTATATATTTTATAAAAGTTTAAAATTATATTTTCTAAATTCAATGTTTTTAAATCGATCTTTTTTTGAGTTGTTTTAGTGGAAGAGTTATATCTCAGCTTATATGCAAGAAGCAGAATGGATAGCTTATGATCATACACCAGGTTTTGATGAATATTTAATGAATGGAGTGATAAGTATTGGCATGAGAGTTTTAATGGTCCATTCATTGATACTAATGAATACTCCTTTATCTGATGAGATTTTGGAGAAACTTGATATCCCATCATCAAAGTTACAAACTCTTGTGCCATTGACTACATGACTAGTGGATGATATCAAAGATTTTGAGGTAAAAGATATAAATGTTAGATACTTAAGTTTAAAATCTACATTATCAATTTGAAAAATATTGAAATAAAAAAAATCATTCACTAATTTCTCTTTGATAAATTTTAAGGATGAGCAAGCTCGTGGAGAGACAGCTTCAAGCATTAAGTGCTACAAGAAAGACAACCATGGTTCTACAGGGGGAGATGCTTTAAATTATATCAAAAATCGTATTGAAAGTTGTGTTCAAGAGTTAAATAAGGAGTTTCTTAAGTCTTCAGACATACCAGATTATTGTAGGAACCTATATTTCAATGTTGGCATGCGAGGTATATTTTTCTTGTTCAAGGATGTTGATGGTTTTACATTTTCTCATCACAAAAACATATGAGATGCAATAACAAAAGTTTTGGTGGAACCAATCATGTCATAGACCAAAATTAGATTATGTAGTATAACTACTATCATATCCACAAAAATGCTACTTAAAACACTTTGAATAAAGTGGATTATTTGTTGTATTAATTTAGGTGTGAGTATTTAGTGAGATATTTTTTTATATTATGAATCTTAATTTAAATGACATATGGCACGATCAAACACAACAGTTAACTCGATGCCTCTTTTTGAGTTAAACTCATTGTTCCACATATCATTGCATGCCTATCTTGAGGATATCTTTTGGAGGAGGTTGGACTTTCTATTAGGATTAGTTAACTGATGTTGGTTATCAGTTAACTCTCATTTCAATAACAACTTGCATGTTGCAAACATCCATTTAGTTTAGTTCGAGTTTAGTTAACTGATGTAGTTTCTAGTTAACTGCTAAGTTGCATACATGTAGACTTATGAATAAATCTTGCATGCTTGCAAGACTGTTTGTGAACTCAAGGTGATTTTAGGGTTCCCTACACCCTTAAGGTCTATAATTAAGAGCATTCGTGCTCATTGTATCTTTAACTTTTGCTGAAATAACAAATTGCTAAGCCCAATTTTCCTAAATGTTGTTATTATATATCTATTCACTTTGAGCTTTTATTGTGATAGCGAACATGCTGAGCCACCTTTCCTGTAGTACCACTATTCAATATCTGTTCATTTAGTTAAATATAATTGTTGGTTTGATCATTAATTGTGTTGATAGGTCCTTCATGCAAATTGTTGTCCCAATTATTATTCTTGGTGTGATTAATAAGCTTTGTTTCATATCTACACCTTGGATAGGAGTCCCTCCTCCTTGGGAATTTAGAAGTGAGGCTTATTGTGTGATGTTATGATTAATAATCTTGATGTTAAATGTACAACTATTGATAATATGTTTTGTAGACACGTCAAATCAGCATTATGCATATTCATCCGCTCATTGAATTGATCAAATGCAACAAATCCATTCATCAGGTAAATCAGGTCAATCCAAAGGTTTAATCAAATAATACTATTTCATCTCTCATAAATCATTCAACCTTCATCTTGCATCATCCATTTAATTAAATAAATCATGACTTTATTTAATTCAAATCCAAATCATACTTCATCATTTTCTGATTTAAACAAATCAAATATTTAAGTCCTAAAAGTCAAAATCATCTAAGCACCATTAAATCAACATAATCATCATTTATTTAATCTAACCATGATTAAATACTCACCCACTTGCATTCTCTAGATTTGGCCACTTGCACATGAAATTGCATTTAATTGATTTATCAAAATTATTTATTTTCAACTTGGCATAAAGGGAGAATATTCTCCAAGTTTGAATCTCCCCCCAAGTGGACATGTACACCCAATAGAGCATTTATGAGGCCTTACATGTCTCTTACATGTCCCCTTCCAAAGGTCAAACTCACATTCATTGCAAAATTTGAATTCAAATTTTCCCTCTCATGGGCACTCTTCCCAAATCTTGCACATACATCAACCAATCACCACTTGACAAGTGTCCTTTCATTTGTCTAATCTTAGTCCCACATTGGTCTCTCTTCAACACTTAGCATTTTGAAAATCTATAAAATAGAGGCTTCATCTCTTATCAAACCCTTCACAACCTTTACCATCTCTCCACAACTTTTATGCAAGGTTACTCTCTTAATTTGAGAGCTCATCTTGCTCATCATCTCCATTTGCATTTCATCATTTTAGCTATTGATCAAGGATTGGGAAAGGGTCACTAGCACATGTGACACCAATCCACTATGGAATAAAGTTTTGATCATGTTTGTGTATGCTTGCAATCAATTATTCTTATTCTATTTAGTTTTGCATATTCTAACATGGTTAAGTATTTCATAGGGATATTAAATTTAATGTGTTTGAAATGGCTAAAGCATGATGTTATTATGTTAAGATTTCTGACCATTTGCAGATTTGATGTCCACAAAATGGTGCTAGAAGGAGGGCATCATAAAATATTACGTATGCATAAAACAAATGCTAATAGAGCTTTTCTTTGAGTTACCAGCGTATCTTTCGTAGCTTTTCTTTAAGCTTTTTTGTAGTCTTCTCCTCTTGTTTAAGAGGATTTATGTTATGGGTATCTCCATTATGTGGTTCGTTAGACTCATTTTCACACATTTAAGTCTTGCATCATCAAGTAAGAATGTGTAAGCACTTTTGCACTCTAGATTCCAATGCAGATAGACACACTGTCTCTTGGAGATGGTATGCATTCGAAAGCAGATCTTGTGCCAAATCAAATCTTTAGGAATGATAGTTCCAACGAGAGTAAATAATGAAAGACGTTGTAGGTTAGAACCTGATCAAAGCTGGAAATGTCCATTCAGCGCGTGACCTATAATCATCGCGCCCTTTGTATGCATTCACTCTATTTGTTGTTTAGTATAGATGAAAAATGCATCTGCCTGAGTAGTTGTCGACTGCCAGATACATTTTCTTGAATGGAATAAAGCTGTGAGGCATCGCATAAAGTTTGCACGCGCTGAATATTTTCCATGCTATTATAACTTGCTGTCTATGTTTTTAAGCTGTAATTTTTTCATTCACTTCAATCTTATTCAACTATTTGACTATTGAGAGCTCTGCAGTTATTAAAGGTCAAGGACGAACAAATTATTTTGCAGATTCAGTGATTTTGTGCTCCATGTATGTGACTTGATAAGATGTTGTGAGCTACCAGACACGAGCTTTGTGTGTGAGCAGGGAACATTAGTGCAGTTGCATGGAAGTATCTCCAACCACACTAATATTCATCCTTATTAAGTTTAGCTCCCTAGCTTTCAAAAGCATTGGAGGTCCTGCAGTGATTGCATTCCATCATATCAACTTAAACAAAAGGATAGTGTACAATGATAGATTAAATATAGATTTTCTTGAATACAGATTAGCGCATTAAATAGAAGAAACTGATGATTTCTTTAATACTTGATCGCTGATCAACTACATTCGATCACTGGTATATATTTGATCACTGATGGTTTCTTTAATGCTTGATTGCTTGTGTTTGCCCGAAATTTGTTTCCCACACAAACTGCTTGTGTCTATTCAATGTTAATTGCTAGCTTGCATTGATGTCAATCTTAATTTGTCTTTCCTTTTGGCGCACATTTATGTCACAGTGAATGATTAATTTATATTATATATCCAAAGAACAACCTATACTAATGTTGAGTGCGCAGCCAAGAAAGGACAAAAAAAGGCTATAGCAGATGAGTTATGAAGGTAGAGAAAATACAAGAAAAGCTTAAGCACTTGTCTTTACACCTACCATTTGCATTAAATTGAAAGTTTCTAAAAAGTCCTTTGAGTTCTCTGCAGGTATTAAGGACATAGGAAATAAGAATGTTGTGCATATCACGCCATCATTGCATTCCCTGAGACTGTAGTTCTTATAAAGTAGCTAGCCTTCAATGAAACCACAGTTTCTCTTTGAAAGCACTCTGTCACGTAGTTCACGTATCTTGTCTATGCTGTCGCAGTTGGGATTTGAACTTACTTTGCAATTATCACTGCCAGTAGATGCTATTGCTTGAAATAAAGGATGTCGGCTATCTTAGTATTTGTTCAATGCGATACATGACAATGCAGGAAAGTATTTTAACATTTGAAAGAGACAGCGCGGTATCATTAATGACACTTATGAAGAATTCTCCTCATCATCATGCACAGGTAGAAGTCATTTATGATCAAACTCAATCCTTGACTTTCGCTATTTGCACAACTAGGTAACCTGCGAATAGTGTGTACTAGAAGTTAAGGGGCCAATTTTCATTGGGTCAGCATATAGAGTAAGTTGGCTGGTTTGTTCTTTTTAGTGATCATTAAATGTGTTATGATGCTCTCAAAAGAAAATTGTCTGTATGGTCAACATAGGGCAGTAAAGAGTCATTCCATCCACCGAATGAAATGAATTTTTGTTTGTCTACTCACAACATGGATGGTGAAAGGTATTCCATGTAGCATGTTAGCATCGTGTTCACATGAAATTGATATATTGTGTTCATATCTTACTCATGGCTCAATACTCACAATTGACTTTTAAAGTTTTCACATTATTATATTTATTGTGAAAGGATCAACATTTGAGGTTAAGAGGGTGCTTTCAAAAAGTTCATTCTTTATAGTCGGTTTATTTGCTCAATACCTTTAGTGATGTAAATTATGATAAGGGAGGGGAAAGTTTTTAAACAAATATGATGCCTTCTCATATAGGATCATTAAATGACTTATAAACCTTCCTTTTTATTATCATCACTTAGGAACATATTATTATCAAAATAAGTTGGATTCTCACATAAATTGTCTTTTTTTGTTTATAGGTACAAATGAACAACGAAGGCAAAAAGGTACAAGGAAAGCGAAAAGTGAACAAGGAGGAGGCTAGCAAACGAAAACGAAAGGAGGAGAATTTTTTTTTTTTTGAAAACCCAATGTGTTTTTAAACACTTTAAGTGTTTGATCAACACTACTTCACGAAGTTGTTTATCTTTTCGTTTTAGAACACTAATTTTCATTTGGGTCTAAAAAGAACAATTTGATTTTCTCCATTCGCAAAAGGCTAAAATTCAAGCTTAGACACTTACTAGAGTTCGTTTTGGGTTAAAAATTGGACAAGCAATCTTCATATTTCATTTGGTGCTTAAAACGAACTCACAATTGCTTTGAAGGCTATAAAACAAACAAGTGCTTGATTTGTGTGATTTTGTCTTTTGAGTGCGTATCCTCTCCCCTTGCGCTTCGTGCGATCTAGGGTGCAAGAGAAACACTCAAAATACATTTTATTGCTTTGAAACACTTCGATTTGGGCTTAAAAATTGAATATCTTGTGCGAGTGTGAGTAGGGGCATTTTCACGTACATTCTCTTTCTTTGTGCCATCAAAGATCGATTGAGTTACGGATTGTGTTTATGCTTGCTTTTGTTTATCTTAGAGGGCCTGCCTTGGGGAAAAAATACTCACCCAAGGGACAACTCAACCGGTAACACTCTAAAGCCAAGAGTATTTCCAACCGGGATATAAATGTGGGTTTTGGTTAAACGCCATTATCACGCGGTTGGCTCCGACAAGATCGATCCGAAAGGGGACTCTTGCCCTATGGGTCAATCTCCACGAACAGAAAGTCTAAACTAGAACCCTTGTTTTGTAGTGGCCTATTTATCCATTGAGTGAGTTTATCAAGGTGGTGCATTGGAACTTAGATTCCAAGAAGTTACTTGCCATGTTTGATCTTGGTTGAAATATAGAGGTTAGGATTTCATCATACCTCTATATTTTTCCTTGGTTGCATGTAAAATCATCTCTTCTATGAAGGGCATGAGGCAAGCCCACTAAGAAAAACGTACCCATTAAGCTAGGATGTCATATTGCTTGTTTGAAAACACAGTGTGTTTATTGAAAACATTGGAAAACCATCATTTAACATAATCATCAGAATTTCAAACCCCTTAGTTAGAGAAAATACCTTTGAAAAAACCTAAGAACTATTGCTTGCCCTTGGGATTATGTCCTTAGAGGTTTCTAAGTAATTGGGTTTACATCTTAATTTGCTCTTACAAAGGTCAACATTAGGCTACCCTTGTCCTAATTTCTTGGAACTTTCACATAACACTTTGTGGGACGAAAAGAAGTTGTGACATTGGACATTCAGTTTGAAACATAATCAAGTGGTTGTTTTTGGTAAAAAGAACTCATTAAGAAAAAGATAACAAATTGGACCCCACACATGTGCTTGATATCTTTTTGGTCATATTGGTCATTTGATTGCTCTTAGAGAAAAGTGTGTTCTTCAATACCTTGGCCTAGTAAACAAAGTCTCTCTAAGTCTCTTAGGATCAAAATCAAACACTTCATCCACCTCAAACATTTATCAACATCATCCCACAAACAACTTTAGATCTTTGCAAACATCATTCTAGACTTGGGTACATCCTTAAACCAAATCAAAATCATTTGTTTAGTTAGATGTATGGGAATGCATCCTTTCTCATACATCTAATTGAATTAGCAAACCTTTTGAACAAGTTCATCCTAAAGATCGCATCCAACATCTTAGGGTTTACAAGTTCATCATCCAAATCAAACAAAATCAACATCAAACCCTAAGTCTAGCATTGATCCAAAGTCCCTAAACGTTCATCATCCATATCATTTGCAACTTTCATCCTTCATCTCGTCATTGGTCCTAATAACCTTAGAGGTCAATTTTGTAACAAGGTCAAAACACAAGAAGAACATGGAATATAAACTTGATCCATACATCTTGGGTAATCCAAATCAGTTGAATCTTCAAAGCCTTGCAATGCCTATCAATTATCAAAGTCCATGCATAGGATCATTGCCTTCAACAAATGTCAATGGTACAAGTGTGAGTATGCCCAAGTCAAAGTTTGGAACACATTTCCCAATGATAGATCTATGTCCAAACCTACAAATCCACCAATCGAATAATCAATGCATGAGCCTTGAAACGAACAACGTCATTCCACCAAATCCCTACAAACCAAATGTGGATGTACCAAGTGCAAGTTTTTGAAACATGAATCCTAACTCGGAAAACTTTGGAAAAATGATTCCCAATACCAACAATGTTCATCCTATCATGCCAAATCTAAACATCATCCCAAATCATAACATTATCCAAAGTCAGTTTTCCCATAATCCCATTCAAAAACTGTAGGCATGCATTCAAAAACTACTTGAACAAAAGCCAAATCAACTATCTCAAGTGAGTCAAGATCAAAATCAAGAACAAATTTGGAGAGATCAAATTGCGGAACTTTCCAAAATAGTTGAGGCATTGCGCCAAGGGAAATCTCCACCACCATTACCTACATCATTCCTTGGTTTAGGGCTTCCCCCTTTACCTAACACCAATCACACCACCCAAATCAATTCACCTAACGTCAATCAAACCATCACGTCAAATCATTTGAATATACCATCGACATCACACCAATGGATGGTATCTAATCAAACAACAACATTGATCCCAACCAATCAAAATACGGTCTCCCAAAGACCTATCACCTCGGTCAATCCAACCATCTCTATCACTTCGATCACTCCAACCAATACTATCACACCTATCACATCTCAACCCCTCACTACCATGATTGCTCTGAGCGTATCTCAAACACTTGTCACTACATCCAACATGATTTTGAATCCACCACCACCCCCACCACCACCAATTTCTACCACATCAATCCAATACAACGTGACATTACAAGCTGCTTTTCAAAAGGGATTCCAACAATATCTAGCCATGCAACAAGCAACACAAGCTCAACAAATGCAACAATCCTCTCAAGTTGCCCAAACCTCTCAAGCTACCCAACAAACACAAGCACAAACACGAAAAATGATTGGGGATAACAATGGGCATTCAACCATTGGTGATAGCATTGACAATCTCCCCACCACAATTGATGAAAGCATTGTTGAAGATCTATCCATCAAATAACACATTGGAGATGTTTTTATCTCATTCGAAGATCAAATTGACATATGTAAAGAGTCACTTTTGAATCATGATCAAAATCTACAAACAAAAATCGACAATGAGCCAATTCAAGAAATATCAACATCACTTGACTCTATGGTCGAAGACAATGATCAAAACCTCTCCATCAAGGAGAACATTGAGGATGTATCTACACAATCCAATGATCAACTCACCATACATCAAGAGCCACTCTTTAGTGATCTATTTCAAGGAGTGTTAGGACTATTTGATCCAATTGACATAATGCATGATCCATTGACCAATGATCATATTGAAAATGTCTCTACATCGCCTTATGAGTTAGAGGACATATCTCAAGAAGTTATTCCAAAGCAAGATCAAAATATTTCACTAAGGTCTAGCAATGGTCATTTTCAAAACATGATGATCCCCTTTGACCTCATGGTTACAGATGTTGAAGGAACATTGAAATTGACCATGCCTAATGTCGACATCCAAAAGTCCTTTGTAAGAAATCCATCCTTTGAAGCTGCCCCATGTCAAGAGCTTGATCCAAAGCATGTCAAAAGCAACTCTGAAATTAATCAAGATCAAGAATTTGTATCTTCAAGATACTACAATAATCTGATGGACACTCTCCTATCTATGCAAGATGATCATATCCATACTCCTCCATCTACCCATGAGATGCTTTCTTTGGATGGAAACATAGATGATTGTTATTCAAAATGGGATCCCTTTATTCCTGACATTATTGCACAAAAAGAGTAGATTCTTAACTCCTACAATCAAATGGATTTGTCAACATTAGGATCAAATATGTCCCAAACTCAGATTGAGGACATCTTGAATAAAGATATCCATCATTATCCACCCAAGGAAACAAATCAGATAGAACATCCAGAGTTAGCAGAGCAGCAAATTGAAACAACGTCACCTACGGTGGTCATTTATCAGAGAATGCATTCTAAAAAAGAGCTCTTCGAACAGGAAGAGTCAAAGAACGAAGGTACTACCACAATACTGGGGGCAACTTCATCTCAAGTAAACGTCAACATAAGGAGCATGAAGAATCCTTATGGTGAAACCATTGCCAATACTACAACTAGCCATGCCATGAATCTTCATCCACCTATCATCCCATCCACGAATTGGGACCAACACCAAAGGAAAGTGTTAAAACAAAGTATAAAGAATGTTATCAAAGCAAAAGAAGCCAAGATTGAAGGACAAATCAAATACATATGGATACCAAAGCATACAAAGAAAGATCATCCCTATCAAACTCCATCAGTCAAAGAAACTATGGGGCAAAATAAAAAAGGGAAAATTATCCATCAAGGATGTCCGCAAAATCAAAAGTAGGCTTTTCAAGCAACGTACAAAGTAAATCGAGCAGTTGGTCCTAATTCCATGCACACTTCCATATCCACCCATCATTGCTCATCTTCCCAAGTTTGGAGAGTCAAAGGTTCCGAACTGTCAACCAATCCATCCCTTATCCCTAAACACACTCCATCCACGCCTCCACGCATGATATCCAATTCTCACATTGACCATGTATTGGCAATGACCCTTCATCATAAGGATTATGAAGGCAATCTATTGCGATGTACACACAGAGACAGAGTTAACTCCGGTATCAACGAAGCATATTAGAAATCTCAAAAGTTGCATTCAAGTGCACGAATCTTAGCAAAGCAGCTCCTTCAGGTAGGACATCGATGGCACATTATGATAGGGGCATCTACATCAGCAACACCTCATGATTCAACATGAGCTTAAAATCTTTAGAAAAAATCAAAAAAATCAAAAAAGAAAAAAATCCAAAAAAATCAGAAAAAGGATTGAAAACAGTAAAGATAAAAATCATCCTCTAGTGAAAACCGCATGGGCGGCACTTTGGGCAAGACCATGACGAAAACCGCAAACAGGCGTCATGTGTAAAATTGAGCATCTACGTGTGCCACTTTGGGAGAAATCATCTCATCCCATCCATAATAAATTGAGCATTCCATCCAGTCTTATCCATAATAAATCCATCCATCCATGAACCTTTTATCCAATCCATTCACATATATCTGCATCCATCATCTTAGTTATCTTGATCTTGATAAAATTTTGGTGCACACTTTATGCTTGCTTATGGTAAACATCTTGACATGGTCTATTTTCATGGATCCTATCCTATCCAGCATTATCTAAGCCATGAAGCATTATCCAATTGGGTATTCGCTATCCAAACACCTTATCTTATCACAAGATAATCCTTGGCATCCTTTGCATATCCATCCATCCATACACTTATCCAAGAATCCACCCATAACATTCCATACATTGCTAGACATTGGGGGAAAATATTTACATCTTGCTTTGGGAATAAATCTTGATCTATATCCTTCAGCTTATGTGGCGATCCGAACATTGGAAAACATAAAATAAAATTGGTCAAACCACTTGTGAGCAAAAATCCAAATCACTAGCCCATGGCACATTTTGACGAGAAGACATTCCTTATCAGTCTTCATCTTTCATCAAACATCAATCAATATCAGTCGCATCTAAGCTGCATGTCAAATGTCACATCAAATCATCCAAACATCTTTTGTTCGAAACCAAGCTTCATCAAACATGATCAATCAAATCCAATCAAAAAATCATCATCTCGGGATATCCTTGTGTTGCTTAACACTATCCTTGCATTGTCGTGTATCCTCAACAATGTTATCATTATCAATCCTGATCAATCCACTCCTTGCATTGTTGTGTATCCTCAACAATGTTATCATCAATCCCAATCAATGAAATCGTTGCATTGTTGTGTATCCTCAACAATGTTATCATCATCATCAATCCATCGACCCGATCAATCAACCTTAGCTTGGTTTTCAGTGAAATCCCAAATAGAGTACTGATATCATCATTCACATCCATATCCAAATCATCAAAATCATGCGAAAAATCCAAAAACATCCAAAACATCAAAAAAAATCTAAAAACATTCATAAAAGTAGAAAACATCAAAAACATTGGAATCTGAACTACGTCGTCTCTGAGCTTAAACGTAGGCAAGGCTAATCTTTGATCAGCCCCTAAGACATCAAAATCCAAAAACATTCGAAAAACATCAAAATCCAAAAACATTCGAATCACATCAAAAATCCAAAAACATCAGAAAATTGAAAAATCAAAAACATCGCAAAATCCAAAAACACCAAAAATAGCCTCAAAACATTTTAAAAAACGTCAAAAACATCCAAATATTTGAAAAATCCACCCATCCTGTTTCGCTTTCACTCGAAATAATCAATCATCCATAATAAACTGATCATCATCTTC
>VDFB02166577.1:0-42878 GCA_007258455.2 Sequoia sempervirens | reverse complement strand
TGTTGGACCAACAACAACAAGCACAACAACAAGCTCTATTAGCGCAACAACAGCAAGATCAACAACAAGTGTTGTTGAAAGCATACATGGCACAACAAACAAACATTCCACCCATTCAAACACCCACCAAATTCTCATGAACACTTAGTCTCCAATTCCTCCTCAGACCACAATTGTCACCCCCATAAATTAAGTTAAATTTCCTTATCAGCTGTAATGTTTGACCTTCAATCAGGAAGGACACCAAAACCACAAAAAAACCTATGCCCTTATCCATTTGATAGGAGCGTAGAAATGAAACCATTCCCAAAAGGGTTTGAGATCCCTAAATTTGACAAATATCGCGGAACGGGTAACCCTGAAGATTACATCAGGGAATTCCAAGTACATTGCATGGAGGTGGCTTACGACGAAACGTACTTGATGAGATTATTCCCAAGAAGCTTGGCTGGAAATGCTATTGATTGGTTTTCTCGACTTTCTGGAATCAAAAAATTCCAGGAAATCATAGATGCCTTCATACATAATTATTCCTTCAACACTCCCATGGAGGTTAGCTTACAGGAATTATCATCTCTCAAACAAGGGAAAAATGAATCATTCGGTGCTTTCTTACAAACAACATTGATAATCAGGGAGGACCACAGCAAAACAAGTTCTTCCCCAAACGAAAATACACACTCCTTGGGGAACCTGATGAAGCAATCATGAAAATATTGGTAGATGAAAAATTGATAACGGTCCCTACACATAATAATTATCAAGAACCATTGGTCAAGCCACCATGGTATAATGAAAATTATCTTTGCGACTTCCACAAACTCAAGGGACACACTACAAACAACTGCATGAGGCTCAAAAATCTAATTCAAGACCTCATAGATGACAAAATCATAGATGTGGAAGCACCATCAGGAAACAAAGATCTCAAGATTTACACGAATCCGATGCCGCATCATGGCAACAAAGGAAACAAAGATCAAGACAAAGGAAAAGGGGCTTATAAAAATGTCAACCACACATACGAGGGTGTTGTTGCTTGTTTAGACGAGTTTTGTGGAGTCATCACCATCAAAGGGGCCCAAGCTGATTGTGGAGTCACCACAAGAGGTGGAAAGGTTACCATTGCAGCACCATCCCAACCAAGCAGAAATTCCACATCCAATCCAAGGTCTAACCCTAGTGGCTATAATTTCTTGGATCAATTGAAAAGAACCCCTGCACATATCTCCATCATGGAGTTACTCAAAATCTCATCTGCACACAAAAAGATTCTAGAAGAAGCTTTGGCATCATCTACTGTCCCTGCAGATCTAGATGCAGAACAATTCCAAGCTATGGTCGCAAGTATCACCACACCTAACATTCTTACATTTTCTGAACAAGATTTCCCCACACAACCATCTCACAACCGTGCGCTTCATCTGGAGGTGTACGTAAATAAAAAGAAAGTCAAGAGAGGCTTGGTAGATGGAGGTGCAGGCTTAAATATTTGTTCCTTAAAGCTTCTAAAGAATTTGAACATTTCAGAGGATTCAATTGACAAAGGAAAAGGCATCACAATAAGAGCATACGATGACCAGGAAAGGGTATCCCAAGGCACCATTCAGCTTCCTATCCAGGTTGGACCCACCATCATGCAAACCAACTGTCAGGTCTTGGACCTCGATTTACCATACAAAATTCTCCTAGGGCTACCATGGATACATGCAATGCAAGCTGTAGCTTCAACCTTTCATCAATGTGTGAAATTCACACATGAAGGTCAAGAGGTTATTATCCATGGAGATCCTGAGCCATTTGCCTACTGCAAAAATCTAGAGGCAAAATACTACAAGATCCCGCAAGTACCCAAGAACGATGAAGGCCCATCAACACCTTACGTGGATCCTGCCACTCTCACTTCTGTGACAGAGACACCCTCCACCCCCGCCATCCCCGCCTTTTCTGATATCAAAGTTATAATACAAGATGATGGTTGTGGAAACTATTCAATGCCTAAGAATGCTTTTGTAGCAGGAGAGCTACCACAATCTCCTAGATCAAGAGGACGACCACAATCACAAGAAGCTTCAACATCTCAAGGCTCCTATGAACGAAACTCTACCTTCACAAGTGCAGGAGATCTTGGTCAGGAAACATTAGAGGGGGACCTATCTCATCTCCTCTATCGAGATGATATTTCGGCAGTTGAATTGCCTATGGATGAAGGAAACAAAGGTATGAAGCTGATGCTCTTGATGGGCTATAACCGGAACCAAGGGTTAGGCCAAGATAATAACGGGCGTGTAATACCCATTATACCCGAGAAGCAAATAAAAAATCTTGGCATTGGTCATCCTACTCCTAAGGTAACTATACTTGGTCGAGGTGCCCATGGTAGACAGAACCGAATGCCTCCTTAGGAATCCGTAACTACTCCACAATCCTCCATGACTTTAGGAATGCCCACTGATTTAATTGAGTCACCAGAAATAGGATTACCTTTGCTGTTTGAGGATACTAATGTACTTATGATTAGCACCTTATCTTATGAGTCTGAAAACCAAAGCAATGAAATCCGATTAGTCTATCCCCAACTGATTGATTATGACCAACGAGGACCACCAATTCTTGACATGTTTGAAAATGATGAGGCGCTCTCAGAATTCATGGGACTTAGGGATGGAATTCCATGTGGGGATCACAAGGCAGGTTTTATCATAGAGCTAGATACACATGCATACTATGGAGAAACGATTGAATCCCTCAGTCGCAAAAATAAAAAATTGAGAATAATCTCCAAGTCCTTGAGTGAAAACCACCTTGTGGCACTCTCCGACTCTTGAAAAGTAAAAAGAAAGGACGCATCCAATGGTGAAAACCTCTCTGAGGCACCTGAGGATGGGGGATTCAATCTTCCTCTTACAGCTATACACCAAGAAAAGTTAGCTATGCTAGCAGAAAAGTGCAACCCCATTAATCTGGGAACACAAGAAACTCCTCATATTACATTCTACGCTGAGTCATTATTATGCAAAGAACAGGAGGAGTTGGCTACCTTCTTAAAGGAGAGGAAGATAAATTTTGCGTGGACCTATACTGATATGCCAGGATTGGATCCAGAGGTAGTGGTTCATCACTTGGCAGTCTATCCTGAAGCTAAACCTGTAAAACAAAAGTTGAGAAAGATGCACCCATAGATTGCTCTATTAGTCAAGATGGAACTCCATAAACTACTAGATGCGGGATTCATACGAACGATCGCCTACCCTGAGTGGGTCTCCAATCTAGTACCGGTTTCAAAACCAACTGGGGGCATAAGAATCTGTACAGACTTTAGGGACTTGAACAAGGCTTGCCCAAAAGATGATTTTCCGTTGCCTAACATTGATATGATTGTAGACATGACCGTGGGGCATGAGATGCTTTCCTTGATGGATGGATTTTTAGGCTATAATCAGATAAGAATTGCAGAGGAAGACCAACATAAAACATCTTTCACTTGTCCTTGGGGCACATACTACTGGAACATAATGCCATTCGGCTTAAAGAATGTCGGGGCCACATACCAAAGGGCCATGACACTAATATTCCATGACATGATCCACAAAACAGTTGAGGACTATGTCGATGACATCTTGGGAAAATCCAAAAAGAGGAAGGATCATATATCAGTCTTGAGTGCTATCTTTGACAGACTAGAAGAATACAAGGTTTGTTTGAATCCCAAGAAGTGTGTCTTTGGCGTACAATCAAGAAAGTTGTTGGGCTACATAGTGTCAATGAGAGGCATTGAGATTGATCCGGCAAAGGTGAAAGCAATACTTGAAATGGAAGCTCCTAGGACATTGAAACAACTGAGAGGTCTCCAAGGCAGGCTTCAGTCAATTCGCAGGTTCATAGCACAATTAGCAGACAAACAAAGCCCTTACTCTCACCTACTCCACAAGGGGGTAACGTACAAATGGGATGACAAATGTGAACAAGCCTTCAACAAAATCAAGGAATATCTGTTAACACCTCCAGTACTAAGGCCTCCAATTCAGAACAAACCATTGATCCTTTATATCTCAGCAACTGCAGCAGCCCTTGGTGCTCTCCTAGCACAACATGATGAAAATGGAATAGAAAGAGCCATCTACTACATCAGCCGTACAATGGTGGGCCGTGAGTTAAACTATACATTCATTGAAAAAGCTTGCCTAGCAGTGGTGTTTGCATCCCAAAAATTCAGACACTACATGTTGGCACACAAGATCAAACTCATAGCTAAAATTGATCCCTTAAAGTATCTTCTTCAAAGGCAATGCTTACAGGAAGAATGGCTAAGTGGGTAATGATATTATCAGAATATGACATTGAGTATGTGGAGCGCAAGGCAATCAAGGGACAGGTCATTGCAGACCAACTGGCAGACGCACCTATCTATGCGGAGAACCCACTTGTTTCAGAATTTCCAGATGAATCCATTTTCAACATTGATATAGCTACTCATTGGAAACTATACTTTGATGGCTCCTACACACAACATGGGTCAGGAGCTGGTATCTTCTTCATCACTCCACAAGGGGATTGTATACCAAGATCATACAAACTAGCATTCCCTTGTACAAACAACATTGCAGAATATGAGGCTTTAACTATAGGTCTCAGGATAGTAGTACAATGGAACATTATGACATTGAAGGTATATGGAGATTCACAACTTATCATAAATCAAGTGAACAATGAGTACCAAACAAAGGATGATAAGCTAACTCCATACAAAAGGCTGGTGGAAAATCTCAAGGAATATTTTGTTAACATCACATTTGAGCAAGTACCAAGAACCAACAACAGAGCAGCAGACGCAATGGCAACTATTGGATCACTCTTAGAGATCCCTCCAAATGTTCCGAAATACGACTTCTTGGTAGAGCAGCTTCTCGTACCAGCATTCAAGGTACCAGAGTTAGAATTTGTGGGTGAAATCGTTGGTCCGAATGATCAGTGGTACCAAGACATTTACACATACCTTAGGATAGGTATCATTCCCGCCGATTTGCGTTCAAGCCTTAGACGAACCTTTATCAAGAAAGCATCTCGTTTTGTCATTTTAGGAGAAACCTTTTATCGCAGAAGCATAGAAGGAACCTTACTAAGATGTCTTAACCCTGAGGAGGCTTCGGCTGCCTTAACTGAGGTGCATAATGGCATCTGTGGTTCTCATTCGAGTGGCATGACCTTGTCTAAGAAATTGCTGAGGAGTGGATATTACTGGCCTACCATGGACAGAGAGGCACATGAATATGTCAAGAAGTGTCTACAGTGTCAGCAACACGGGGACCTCATCCATGCTCCAGCTCAAGAGCCTCATCCAATCATCACACCATGGCCCTTTTCACAGTGGGGACTCGATCTCATTGGGAAAATCACACCCACCTCATCCAACGGCCACAAATTCATTATAACCGCAACTGAGTACTTCACCAAGTGGGTTGAAGCCATACCTATGACCTACATAATAGGAAAGCAGATCTCAAAGTTCATCCTGAATTATCTCATATGCCGCTATGGTGTTCCACAAGCCATCATCTCAGATAATGGGACACCATTCAAAAATCAGGAAGTCCGTGACCTATGTGATAAATTCAAAATCCAACATCGCTTTTCCACCCTATACTATCCCCAAGGCAATGGCCAAGCAGAAGCTACAAATAAAACCATCCTCAAAATCCTTAAGAAAAATGTACCAATGACGAGGGTCGGACTGTGCATTTGCGTTCTTTTAATCCCGCCTCTTTGGGCTTAATAACCAAAGATCCGCGACACCCATCGGTGCTACACCATTTTCCTTTGGTCTACGGATCGAGGCCATCTTGCCCATTGAGATCGAAAGTTACCATCCCTCGTGAGTATCGCAAAACCTCACTCACGGATCGGGTTATTATAACCGAAGCCTTCAAGACCGAACGAGCCGGAACCGCTGGACGAGCGACGCTTTGATGTTTTAAAACCATCTCGCGAAGTGTATCGTAATAGACCGGCGCTGTTTTCGCCAAATAAGAAAATCAGAAGCGCGTAACTTCTGCTGAGAATCGTGCTAAAAAGAGAATCAGAAAAATGTCTTGAACCCAAATGGCAAGGGCAAGTTTGAACCCAACCGGCTGGGACCCTTTGTCATCACAGCAAGCTACAAATCAGGGGCATATCAGTTATCAACACCCAAAGGGGAACCCCTACAAGAGCCAATGAATAGCTCCCATCTCAAAAAGTTTTATGCCTAAATCTTTCTGCTGTATAGAACCAAAAATCCAAAAAAAACTCTCATAAAAAAAGTCCTCAAAAATGGTTACTTCGGGCGAAACCTGCAAACAAAGGCCTTGGTGACAACAAAAATCAAAAATCAAGAAAATGAAAGAAGAAAAAAATCGTCCTCTAGTGAAAACCACTTCTGTGGCACTTTGGGCAAGTACCTTGGTGAAAACCTGGTAAACAGGCACCTTGTGTAAATAAGCACTCTCCATCCATCTTGGTCTCCGTGACTTGCTTTGCATCATTCACTCACTCATCGCATATCGTCGCATTTCACCCTTCCATCCGCATCTGCACCATAGCTTGGTCTTTCATTTGTGTCATGATTCCTCGTAGAGCTACTCGGCCCACTTAAAAGGTCAGTTTGTCCTGCCTATATCGGAGTAGTCTATCACTTCACACTGGGGGCACGTTCTCATCGGATCGGATTCGTGTATGATCTTAAAATCCTCAAATCAAAAAATCCAAAAAACATCAAAATTAGAAAATCCAAAACATTCAAACATATCAAAATCCAAAACAGGTCAAAAATTCAAAAATAAAGTGTCTTGCCAAACTACGGGTCTCTGAGAGCTTGAACGTAGGCAAGGTTGATCTTTGATCATCCCCGAGACATTTAGGTCAATCCTATAGGAGTCCATCATAATAAAACTGACATTTCATCATGTATATCTGTTCATTTGAAATCGGTCCAAGTACGTCAATCCACATTGGTTCTTATGCATATAATAGGGCAAGGCTAATTATCGATAAGCCCAGAGGCCCCTAGGATAGGTCTTTAGGTTAGTCTCTTGGTCAAAATCTCTAAAATCCCAAAAACATTGGAAAACTAAAAATCAAAACATTTGAAAACATTTGAAAAATGCAAAACAAATTCCTCAAAACATTGCAAAACTCCAAAAACATCCAAATATTTGAAAAAAAAAAAAAAATCCATCCGCCTCATCTTGCTTACACTCGCAATAATCAATCATCCATAATAAATTGTCATCACCCTCAACCTTTGGTAAAACAGTCGGAAACAAGTCTAGCAGTCAAAGGTGAAAACTTAAACTATCAAAATCTCAAGTATAGGTCAGCCAGCAAGCAAGTTGGTCAACCCTTTTCTTATCAATGGCATATAAATCATAAATCAATTTCATCATTGTTTGATAAAAGCATGTCCTAGGATCCGTTCCGACAATGGGCACTTTTATCAAACCAACCACTTTGGGTAAACAAAACGACGTGTCATTAACATGTCCTAGGATCCGTTCCGACAATGGACATTATCTTTTGGCAATAAGTTTTGGCCCCCATCTTTCGAAACATCATTTCTCTTGGCTAACGGTACGAAGAACATTAGTTTGTTTTCTCACTTACTTTATCTTGTTTGATTTATCTCATTGTGCTCATTCCAAGGACCTCTCGATGATGTCCAAACGAAGGATTTAGAGAGATAGGAATGGGGCAACGATCATTATCTTTTGTCTGCTGTGCTTGTTGGATATCTTTGTAATATAACCTTGGTCATGCGTGCTTTTGTTTAGTCTATAGCAAGGGTGTTTTAAGTTTCTTGTTGACCACATAGAAAGGCTCGCCTTCCTATGTTTTGGTCCGAGATATTTGAAATATCTGAACTATTTTCTAGACAGGGTTCCGTATGTTAGGTGTGAACAAGAATACTCCTATCCGATTTGTCGAGTCAAAGTCCATCACACTAGGTACAATGCCATCCTGGTTCTCAATACCTTGATGCATCGTACTGCGTGTATTATCAAACATAAGGAAATCCGCCCTTTGAAAATCCCAACTCCACGGCAAGTAGTCATCACCATTTGCATGATCATCTCATTCTTTCATTCTTCTATCTTTACTAACATTTCTATCCCAATTGGTACATGAAGCTACCCACAGCTAATGAATGTCCATTCATCTACATCAACCACTCCTCTCGCATTTTATCGCGATCTTGATTGGCAATTGGCATTCCCATTCAACATCTCGAGGGGGCAATATACCAGTGCAATTCTTCTCACTGGGGCAATAGTGGGGCATCCAAAAAATCAGAATTTTTTTGATTTTGATCATGACAAGATTATTCTTTGAACCAACGCAACAAGTGCATCGCTTCAAAGAGGGGCAAAATGTAGACACGCAAAATGTACAAGTTAGCATTGCATATTTAAATCTGACTACCAACATCATTTCATCCTAAATCATTCCCCGACCTAACCATTTAATTGAATATCTTTATTTGATTAAATTCATTTGTTTTCTTCTCTTAATTAAACAAATCATGTGTTTAATTAAGTCTCTTAAATCATTCTCCATCTCTTTTAATTAAATAATTAATTTTATTTAATTAATTAAATCTCTAAAGTCTATCTATTAAATTGAATAAATTAAAATCTTATTTAATTTAATCTTACTTCAATCTCTTTAATTAAATAATCAAAACATGTTTATTTAATTAAACTCATTAAATCATTTCCTCTCTTGTTTGATTTAAATTAATCCAAAAATCTAAGTCAAAATAAGTCAACTCACCTAATCATCATTAAACTAACATAATCATCATTTATTTAATCTAACCATGATTAAATACTAATCTCACCCACTTGCATTCTCTAGATATCTCCACTTGCACAAATAAATCAATTTATTGATTTATTAAATCTTCATTTTCCCTCAACAAAGCATCTTTTGGAGGAATATTCTTCTATTTCAAATTCAAAATTTGAATGACATGTCCTTCCAACATGTCATTATTCTCTCTCTTACAAGTCCTTCCAACAAGGCATTTACTTCTTCTTACATGTCCTTGCCTTGAGCCAAGTGGCATTCAATGCAATTTTCTTTCCCCCTCTTACATGTCTTTTCTCAAAATTCAAATTCAAAAATGCATTTATTGGCACATTTGTCAAAACTTGCTCATTCCTCACCCAATCACATGTTGACAAGTGGCATTATATCATTGGTTGAATCTTTGTCCCACATTGCTCATTTTGGACTTTGTTTCCAATTTCAACATTCTATAAATAGAATGCTTCACCATGCATTTGATCATCCACATCTCAAGCAAAGTTACCATGCTAAAATACTTAGCAATCCTCATCCATCTCATTGAATCATAGCTAGGTTTTTTTGCAGATTTTAAGCTTGGAGCATACATTCAAAGTCTTCATCAAGTGGATCAATCATCTTCAATCAACATTTGCATTCAAGGAGTTGGGAAAGGGCAAATCTCCACACACCTATTTGCACCAACTCCCTCAAGAGATCAAGAGTTTGCTTGCATTAGATAGGATTTAATTGTTTCATTTGTGTTCTTCATTTTCATTTCTTATCTTTTGCAAATTTCAAATGGATTTCTTGAGGAATCATTGGTTTCTAATCTTGTGTTTGATCTAATTGTTTGCATGTTTATTGTGTTTGTGCAAGGTATAGATTCAAATGGTTCACACATATAGTTAAATTGGCAATGTTGTTTGAGTTAATTACTAAATTTGATCTAAAAATGTTCAACACTTTAGATAAATTCAATTAGGTATAGTTAAATTGGAGGTGTCATTTGAGTTAATAATTAAATAACGTAATAATCAATTAAAGCAAGGGACATAATTTTGGATGTGTTTGAATTTAATAAATTACAAATTAAAATAGACATAAATTACTTGAAATAAGTGCTTCATAACCCATCTAATCAAATCATAACCTATTAAAAAGAAAATAGAAATTTTCTAAAGAAAAGAACACTTGACCCAATCATAAGTGTATGGCCTTCGCACAAAGGAGTGATCCACCTTAGCAATAACAACTACCTGATGTAGACCTGTGAGGCTCAACTCAACCAACCTATCAACCTCCCTTTAAGAGGCTTCCAACAAGTTTAGAATGACCAATTTAAACAATCCAAACAACTCTCAAATCCTAACAAACAACAAAAGTCATATTTCACACTTTGACTCCTTGAATCCTTATAACAGTGCAAACCTAGTTTTTTCCCAATAACTCAAAACTTTCCCAAACCACCAGAGAAACTCTTATGGTTTTAGACACCCATTTTGGAGTTATTAAACATACTTCAAGGGAAAGTAAAATTCCTTTGGACCAAATCACCAAAATCACCCTTTCTAGGTTGTGTTGATTAGGCTGATTAGGCCTATTTTACAAAGCAACTAGCCTTTAAATTTGTCATATGCCCATGAAACCTTGGGGCAGCAATTTTTATGCCTCTATTGTAACTGTAAAATTTTGAAAATTTTATAGTGATTTTGCACTCGTTGATTCCCTAAAGAAAACCTTATCTTGAGTATAATCCATCATAGTCACATATGATCACATCATTCTTGACCATTTGATATCATGGAAACCTCCAAAATATAGTATTCAAATAACCCATATCGACAAGAATTTGTGCAGGTCTCTCCGATTCATAAATCATTATATTCTCATTTTCACCATATTGGTGAAAAAACAAAAATGTCACACCGATCGGATTAGATAAGAAGATACACATCAGGATGACACGGTCCATGGTCTCACCGATAAAGAGATTCATCGTCAAGACAAGTTCCATCGGGGTGAAATGAAAAGGTCATACCGAGCATATAGGTCTCACCGATGAAGTTCCATTTGTAAGAAACCTGTCTTGTCTCACCGATCAAAGTACAAGGAATTGTATCGGCCAGATCAACACCATCAGAGTAAGATCCCTAAGTCAGCCTGAGTGCATTTGTCTTGCCGATGAAATATCATCGGAAAAACACTCATCTTGTCTTGCCGACAAAACAAAGAAACATACTATCGCCAAGACAAACACTATTGGAGTAAGATCCTTGAGTCAACCCGAGTGCATTTGTCTTGTCGATGAAATATCATCGACAAAACACTCATCTTGTCTTGCTGAAAAAAAAAAGAAACATACTATCGCCAAGAAAAAAGCTATCAAAGTAAGATCCCTGAGTCAGCCTGAGTGCATTTGTCTCACCGATGAAATATCATTGGTGAAACACTCATCTTTTCTTGTCATCAAAACAAAGAAACATGCTATCACCAAGACAAACGCTATCAACATAAGATCCCTGAGTCAACCCAAGTGCATTTGTCTCGCCAATGAAATATCATCGGCGAAACACTCATCTTGTCTTGCTGACAAAACAAAGAAACATACTATCGCTAAGACAAATGCTATCAGAATGAGTTCAAAATTTCCTTCCAACCCACTATGTCACGCGTAATGTCTCCCCGACCGAAAGAATGTTTAATGAACGTTAGTCAAGCCTGAATAAAAGGATCACCCAAACTTTGAATTGTCTTTCCAATAGAGCATTTGATGTGACAGTGGGTAAATTTGAAGATCACCTACGCTCATGTTCAAAGCTAGGACATTAATGGCAGTATTACTACCAAATGTGTCAATGATTTCCTGAATTGAGAAAAGTAATTAAAGGTGAATTTTGCAAAGTTAGCAATAGAGGAATGGACGAAGGGCCAAAGGATTTTTCGGTCAAAGAATTCTAAATAAACTTGTAAGTTCCTTGCAATTAAATTTATGGTTTTGTGATTCATAAAATGGAAAGCACTAGCCCAGGAAAAGAAAAAGGTAGGAAACAGAGTGAGAGTAATAACCCTAGAGGAAAAAAGAAAAAAATTGAAGAGAAGGAACCAGGGGTAGCTGAGAGGAAGTTAAACTAGGACTTAATTGATCAATTGCCCAGCTTAGGACCTAAGGCTAGGCGATCTGCACAACTTAGGGTAGAAGTGGAAAAGTTAGAGGATAAATGCAAGCATATACAAGACATATGGACCCCAATTAGGGGATATGAGCTGTTTATTTTTCATTACCAATGAAGGAACCGATACGAACCAGTGTGCAATCCTTGGAAGTTAAACCTAGGGAAACTAGTTTGCCCCAATGTATTTGTAAATGTAGAATTGGTGAAGATGCTAGCTGCCTATTATAATCCAAAATGTAAAGCTATTTGTGATCCATTAGGAAAACCGCTTATACATGTATCTGAAGCTGCCATCTGTGAGGTTTTTAACCTAGAGGGAGTGTGTGGTGAAAAAATTGTACCTAAACAACTCGAAAAGGAATTATGGAGGATGCATACTTTGTACAAGGGTTGGAGGTTGCCACTACATAGGTCTAAGAAAGATGGTGTCTCAATTCCACTGAATGACAGTGATGGTCCCTTGTTCCATGTTGATTTGTTTGAACCCTACATGAGGTACACATATTTTTCAGTGTGTCAAGTGCTGGGAATGGAGGCCCCTGAGCACATGTCAATTGTACCCATGGTAATTGCAGTGGACATCCAATGTCACAATTCAAGGTTTTTTTATTATGCTTCACACATCTTTAAAGTACTTGATTCAGGACTGATGGCAATAAAAAGTGGAGCTCCTATCTTGCACTTTGATGCTTATTCAATCCTAATGCATATGATACTTTATTATGGACAAGAATTGAAGATGTGGCCTAAAAAACTAAGGGTTATACAATTTGATAACGAAGGAAGGTTATTACCAGTACAACTCTGGACTGCCACCTGGGACTGTAGATTTTCCAATTCTTGTTATTTACATTTTGAAGAGTTTTTTGTAAAACCACTATACAGATTTTACAATGATCCTTGTGAATACTCATTGTCCGATGAAATAAAAAGGTTTTTAAGGCCTACGGATTTCAATGGACCTATCAACCACAATTGGGGAGACTAGTATTGTCTAGAAGATGCGACCATGATAAGAGTATATGGATTTGAAGATGCACCCTTCATTCTTCCCAAGACGGTGCCTGATAAGATTGCATATTTGGAGATTGTTAGGCAATTGGACTATTTAGATGTTATGAATCAAGTTCTTTTAGAAAGAAGGCATTTATGCCTAGTACATTATGCTTTGGTGATTTCACTATATTAGCAAGGGATGGATATGATATGGTTCTCAACAAATTGCTGCAATACAACATGAAGGAGGGTCCGCCATGAAAAGGATTTGATCCAAAAGGGTATATTGATTTTGCCAAAAATAAAATGAACTTGGGAGGATACAATCACATACCCTATTTGTATGATGAATTGATTAGGAATTTGGAAGAAGAGGAAGCAAAAAAAGTTGTTGAGGAGTATAACATGGGATTGCAAGATATAAAAATATTATCTTCTGATGAAGAGGCATCTGGTGATGGTAGGCCTAGTAGTACAATTGATAAAATTTCCAGATTGAGAACTCAAGACTACAAGTATGTTCCCAGGGAACCAGATGTTGAAGAGAGTGCAGACACTGACACAAGGAAGATAGCATATAAATCATTTGTGGCCGATGATGAATTCATTAAAACCTCATAATTTAAAACCTTTTTGTACAAATCAAAAGGAAAATCAATAAGGGAATCAGTGGAGAATATTACACCAAGTAATGAGGAAAAAATGTTGAATAACTTAAAATCAAGTGTGGAAGAAGAAATGAAGAGCATGACCCCTGAGAAACGAAGGAAATTATTAGAAGATGCAGGTGTCATGATCTTTCCTGGGTTGGATTTGAACTCTGCTTTGGTTTTTGATAGTTTTTTGAAGAATAGTAACACCACACATAAACTCACTCCTAAGGGGGTAACAAAGATTTATGCAGGATCTAAGTATAACCAAGATGAGGGATCACTTATGATATGGGCCCTATATCCTCCACACAAGAAATATATTGTAATTGATACTGAAAATGCTTTTGGACATGTAATGACATTAAAAGTTGGTGAGGTTGATCTAATAGCTACATCAGAAATTGGCATTAATGTGGCCAAATTAAATAAAGCCCAAATCTAGATGCTAATCAAGGAAAAATAAATGTATAAGATGAATAATGAGAGACTACTCAGAGAAAATGATAGCTTGAAGGACATGATGGGAATCACACTGGGATCCACAAAGCAATTGACTCATGGTGAAAGCTCCCAGACAAGAGACTAGTGGGAAGAATCAAATGTGTACTCACAAGGTAAATGTGATGCACTCATTGCAATAATAAGGAGGAGGCAGACCAATTTAATGACTTGGTTGAGTAAGCTCTGGGGAACACATTCACATAATTTTATTGCAGTACAAGAACATAAGAGGATAGATGGCAGAATCTGAGAGAATTTCTAGGAAATAAACCAAAGGGATGCTCCTGATAACATAGCTATTGATACTGCCAACCATTTTATTAAAAAACATAAAGACTTCCATGAAGAATTGCAAGGTGATGAGCAGAGTATGATCAATGTCAAAAAAAAGGGAGTACCAATGTTGTTAGAATATGGAGGGGAACTAAAGAGAAAAGACAAATGGATCAAGGAATGTGAGACGATGCAAACAATTCTAGAGACAACCACAAGAAATGATTTAACAATGGACGGGGCATGTGAATAGAATGAGAAGATGATTGAAATGGAGATGGCCATAAGGAATGTGTTGGAGGATGATGATACACACGAGTGGCAAGATTACCTAGATTATCTATCAAACATCCATTTATGGCTTAATAGAGCATAATTTCTAGTTTGTTATTGTTGTTAAGCAAAAGACATTTCTGAAAGGATGCGTCCTTTCACAATTTTGATATATTTATATCTATTTCATAATGTAAAACAGATATAGGCGGATAGGAGAAGGATACAGTAGATAGTTTGCAATGAAACTTTCCTTTAAAAGAATTAGATGCATGTATGAATTTCGATGAAGTTAATGAAGATGTCTGAACTTGTGGCTTAATCTTGGTGTCAACTATTTGTGGAATTATACAGTTATCTGGTTGTCTCCATTTTGATGCTTTTTTGTTGTTTAAATTGATATATCAAGCAAGCATATATTTAGTTTACCGATACACATTTTTTGTATTTGTGTGATGCAATTATTTGGTTCTTTCAAGTAAAGATTAAACCCTTCTAGTCAATCACAGTAACTAAAGAGTATTAATTGGAGCAATAAGAAGAATCACATAACTAGGATTGTCATTCTATCTCAAGAAGAGTTTGTCAGTCATTTACTTGCATGTTTATACAAGTTATAAACTACATCTGTGTGCCAAATAGTTTGAATTATTTCCATCATAGATTACACTTTTCTAGATCTTCATTAGACTCCATACACCCAACAAGGCATTGGTATCACGCATTTCATCTTTTAGTTTATCCATTTTATTTTTACATCTATTAACTGAACATATTATAATAGTACAGATACACTTTATTAGGATTATATTTGTTCACTGTAATATTTTCATTGTGAATAGATTGTTGTAAACAAAATCACATCACTTAAGTCTGCTTAGTTCACAAAGGTAGACCCACCTAGTTTGGCAACACTTGAAGAGAAGGTTCAAATCATTTGGCCTTGTTTGTTATCCTAAAACATATCAAGAGATTGACAACCTCTTGAGGTATTCTTACTTGCGTTTTTGAGAGCTAACAACCTCCAAACCTCCAAATCCACAAAAAGATTCCACTTGTATATTGTATAGCCAAATTCTTGCCAAACCCCAAAACCCTTATTTTAGGCCAAAATCATGAGGGTTTATTGAATCTCCTACTTCCACAACCTCCCAGACCTTAAAACCAACTCAGACACAACCCATTAGGTCTGCACATGGATAAAAATTCATAAAATCATATCTCCCATACATATTTTGTTGAAACCTAGGCTTGAACCTCTCATTTCACATGCTTTTCTTCACAAAACTCTTGAGGAAAACAACTATACCTTCTTTATTTCTCATCCTATGCCCTATTCATGCATCCTACAATTACAACAGTATCCATGGGGCCTCTTACACAAGCTACAGTACTAACAAAATGTGTAAGAGCTTCTTTATATCATGTTTGGACTACAAAACCCTCAAAAATAGGGTAATTGGGTTGTATGCAAAGAAATGAAACTTTCTAACTCAAATCAACGTCATAATCCCTCAAATCATATTCAAATCAAATCTAAAACATATCTTCATGACATGGAATTGATTTCACATCAAAATATGGCTGTATGCGACTATACAGTGCTACAAAACAGGAAAAATACAGAAATTTTGAAGAAAACCTTTACAATGATCACTTTATGCCTTTTAAAGGCCTTTACACCTCAACCACCGAACAACCACCTTTAAAACTGACTTTTTTAATCTTTTATGATCACATGAAACAAAAAACATACTAATTTCAAGGTTGTTAACATCACTATTGAAATGTTTTAATTTTTTGACCTTTCAAATGTATTGAAACTCCTTGGACACCTCTAAGACCATGCTAGTGGCTTGATAATAGCCTTATTATTGACATGACACTAACCTTGCACCCTTTTACATGTAAATTCTCCAATTTTTCTTAAAAAGGCTACAAAACTCTTTAGTGCAATACTCAAACTCATAACTCAAAACTTCACCTAGAACATGATTAATGGTCTTGAGTGACCTTATTCACAATAAAACATTCTTGAAATGCCTAAACCAACCTATTGACCTCCCTAATTATCATCGCATGATTAAGGATAGAAGATGAGGTGTAGGTGCTCATGCACCACTACCCCATCCAAAATTTTCTCACATTACACAAAGCTACAATGTTCCTCCAAGATAAGCCAATCAAATCCTACCTTATGTGTCCTAGTAATCAAATTGGAGATGATCCTAAAAATGACATTGCGAAGGGTGATTGGTCTAAAAAATCTAAACAACTTTGCAATTATTTCACTACTACGATCAATGTGTCATCTTTCATAAAATTTCCCAAAACACTATTCATTATGATCATATGGAAATTTCTAAGAGAGCTACAATAGTTATAACATCATGAATTAAAATTAAACATTAAAAAGTACATCATGAATTAATTATGTAACCACATAAGTCAAATATAATTCTATCAAGAAATTAATATCAAATAGATAATATAATCGCATAACATATACATTTCAATGCCATTGATCTTCTTCTTCATCCAACTCTTTGTCTGTATCATCCGATCCATATTTGATATTGTAATGATTGGTCATATCATCATTGTCAGCTGATATGTTTCGAGGTCGTCATCATCCACACGTATATCATCTTCGCGGAACATTAATTCCTTGCCATCACTAAGGACGAAGTTCCTCCCTTCAACATCTTCATCACACAATCATCAACTAACTATTGATCATGACTATCATCTACTCATCTTCTAAATTTTCTTCCACCACATTATACTTTACCGGCCTTTCTCTTGGATCATGCCTAACAACAAATGACCAACCCGGTTTACCTGGAACCTCTGTGTAAAATACCTGCTCACATTGGCTTGGAAGAACATAGGGCTCATTTCTAGCTTGCTCGATCAACCTTGTATTAACTATGGTAAATCCATTATCATGTTCAATAACAGTTCTCTTAGGATTATTTTCATCAATCGTAGCCTGTACCATAGACAACGCATATAACCACTTGGAAGGGACTTAAAGTCACACTCAAGTATATCATCCAAAATCCCATAGTATCAATTTTTCTGAGACTTCTAGATGTATGTCGCTTCTAGATGAAACATTAGTCACCTGAAAGACTGCAGTTATACCAGAATCATAAGTTTTCTTCATTTCATCCAACATTTTGATTTGAAATTTACAACTATTGCACCACATAGCCTTGTGGTGTTTCACCCGCAATATGTCAAACATGTAAAAATTATTGCAATATCGTTAGTTGATAAACATATTTATTCTTGGTAGAATTTATGCAAAGAAAATAATCTCAACATATATATATACATCAATATAATTGAAATAATTAAATAATATGGGTGATTAATATATTTATACATACCTATTTATTCTTAAACCATATGCTAAATCACTTCCCTTGGTGTAACATTGGAATCTCCATTATGGAGAGCTTAACCAATGAAGCCATACCTTCCCATGTTACTGTGCGACCAGATTGTTGACATCGTTCAATCCATACCGTCATCCAATCAAGATTGTTTGTGACGTACAAACGTAGTGCATCCCACTCTCGACCAACTGTATAAAAAAATTAAAATTCACAAACAACGATAATTATTAATTACCACGATACCTAATTTTACTTATATACTGATGTATTGAAGATTAATAATTCAATGTCAAGTACAATATACATAAAAAAACCAAATGTAAAATAGGTTCTAATTAATCTCATGACCATCTTATAATTACCTCTCACTTTCCTCAATCTACCTTTCCCCAATAGGTACTCCCCATCGAATTTGTTAATGGAGTTGGGATCTCAAATGTGATCTAAATGGATCTTTGTTGCAAACTTAGGAAGATATTCACTAATGTACACCATGGTCTAGTATACCATATATTCCTCCACCATAGAACCCTCAGGATGTGCTCTTTGTCTAACCAAAGCCTTCAAAATTTTTAAGTGCCTCTCAACTATCCACATTGACCTTGTGTGTACAGGTCCACACAATTCAATCTCCTCAACTTGGTGTATGAGGTAGTGTTCTTGTGCATTGAAAAATGTTGAAGGTAGACACTTTTGCATTTCACATATTAGATGAGGAATTTTTCTCTTCCAATAATTTATATCTTTCCCGATGACAACCATCTACAAGTGATTCATGTCAAATATATTAATCCAAATTTAACAAAAATATACAATATATTATATAACAGCAAGACAAATGGCAATTATAAGATTCTATACAACGCACTGAACAAATATCACTACTACTCCTCATGTACTTCCAAGACCATATATATAACTTGCTTGACATTGTTGTTGAAGCGTTCTGAGAGATAGAGGTAGAACGCATCAACAATTATAAAATGATCTTTATTATTTTTCCAAAAGTAGTAAACATAATACACCGAAAAGTACATGCAAAGATATTTATATATATATATAATATACTGCAATACTACCTTAATAAAGTACATGTCAATCATGCATTTTCATCTCAGAACCCAAATTCACCTTTCTTTTGTTATGATATTATGAGGTTCGCAAATCTTGTGGGAAATCAATTTTTTCGTATGACTTCTTTTATAGCATTGCTTTATTGCTCCGTTAATAACCAAGGAAGGGTACTTATATTAATTTGGTCTCCATCGCTATTTAATTGAATGGCATTTTTCATTGCATGATTACTTCTTAAATGTCACTAAATTTTGACATTTTTTCTTTATCATGCCTTCATCCAATATTTTCCATAACATTTCGTTATATTCTTTTCCGATATGCATTGTATCAAACAAATGCACAATTTGTAGCTACTCATATAGTAGGAAACCTACTAAATTAACTGGACAATTTTTTCAGCCCCTCCTCAAAGGCCATGACAACTAAAATCGTCACTCATAAACATGAGTAAACACAACACAATATAAAAATATAAATTCAAAACATATCATATATGATAGATAAACAATTTGATTCGATGTATAACCTTGACGATTGATTCTATTATATTCCAACTTCCATAGGTGAGGTGACATTCTTCATGGTTTTGATGTAGTCTCCTCTTTTCCATTGAAAAGATATTTTTCAGTAGTTTGATGTTTCATGATTTATATGGAGTAGCGTACATATCATCAAACACTCCGCTTCCAAATTTTTTTGGAATGATCAGATTACCTTGGACCATACTGAACATGCAAATTTTCCTTGTTTGAAGACTGAAGATCATATATAATTGACAGTCATAAATGTTCTTTATAATTATATACGAATAGATTATTTTAAAAAATGGCATTGATATCTACTTCTATAAAATTAAATATCGCTAAAGTGCAAAGCTTGAATGTTATAAATATTACCACAAAAATGTATACCTGCGGGCATCATGAATTCGTCCATACAAGCAGGCTTGCATGGAATTGAAATTTTCTTTGTCCCATTGGTCTAGAGACATCATACATAGTGACACCATTCCATAACTTTAGTAACTCGTCAATAAGAGTATACATTCATATCTTTAACTTGGTACTTTCCTAGTTGAATGAACATAAACATTACATAATTATTATAACCATTTAATGCAATATATATAAATTACGCCATGACTATTAAGTGCCGAAAATATATAATTCATTATATAAAACAAATAACAAGACAAATGAGATGCGCGTTACCATTTAAAAAAATTGATGTAAATAAATACCTGGAACAATCATTGACAACATTATGTGCTCTCTCTTTATTGACATCCATAGAGGAATGTTATTGTTGATAACAAAAATAGACCACACCGAATAAATAGATCTCAGCTCTCCAAATGGATTAACACCGCTCCCAATGAAAGCCTGAGATTACGAGGTTCTTCTTTAAAGTGTGGCCATTTTTCCTCCATTTCCCTAAATGCAGAACCATCAGCAGGAATTCAAATAATTTCATCTCCACTTCTATTCTGTGCATGGTAATCCATAAATTGCGCTAAGCTTTTGCACCTAAATAATTGTTGCATATGTGGAATAATGAGAATATAACGAAGAACCTTGCAAGGCACCTTTTTTGTTAGTTGATTTGTTTGATATCTACTGATATGACATTTTAGGCATTCTGTTACAAATTCATGTTGTTTATGATATATAATATGATCATTGGGACATGCATCTATTGCTTGATATTCCATTCCAATATCTTTCATATTGCTAGATAAATCTCGGTATGAGCGAGGTAAAATATTTGATGGTGGTAACAAAAATTCACTAATCAATCTAAAACAAAAAATAATTTGTTAATATAAAGAATATTAATGGTACATATTTCATCCTTTATTTACTAGTGATGAACTAACAACAATTAAAATAGATGAAAAAAGATGACATATATGACATACCTTAACATCTGTGAGATTGCTATGTTGGATAAACCATTCATAACCTTCAAGTTCACCAACAACAATACAACAGAAAAAAGAGTTGTTTGGGAGCCTTCATAAAAGGGGCCCATATGCCTTCTCACGTACAGGTAAATCATGAACATTATCAAAGTCATCTCGATCATCATGATCAGCTGTGCCACTAAATGTGTCATGGATCAATGTTTTTGTACCATCATCTTCAACTATGTTTTCTGGCGCATGATCATCTTCTTCCATAGGATCATTAACTTCATCTTCAATATTCACAGCTCCATGTTCCTTCACTTGCAAAACCACATTCTCCAGGTCATGATAATACATATCATGTGCCCTAGGGTGCCCCACCTTTATAATAATGATAGACACAAATAAACCATGATCATGATCAAGTGATTTTATATATATATATATATAAAATGTTAAAACGATATAAACATTTACAAATTCAATCAATATAAACACATATAATGAACAACTTACCAATGGATGATAATCATGCCCCCCTTCAACATGACCATGCTTCCTACAATGTTTCTCAACTATTGTGATTAAAATTCTTCTCATCTTTAAGCCCTTGCAATTATATCGAGGACAATAAAATTTCCCATCACCCTTTCTTTTCAATCTAGCCCACAATCTATCAAGTGTCTCTTCATTTTGTTCTGGAATAATATTATCTGACATGATTTTTCTTTACCAAGCTTGAATATTTAGATCTTCAAAAAATATCAAACTCACACTCCAATAATTTTTAATCATAGATAGGTAAAAAAATCTAATAATTATGATATTTTACGCCAAAAACATTTGGCATGCAACCACCCCTGTAAAAGAGAAGATAGTCTGAAGTTAATGACCCCAAAAAACACTTTAAAATGCTAATTCCATAACTTATTAAACTCTGATTTTACTATAATTTCCAACCATTAGACTCCTAAAATCATAATATTGAACTTGCACAACAAAATTTGGAAATGAAATTATGAAAATGCACAAGTCTAAAAATGAAATCTAATGAGATGTTTCTTTAAAATATGATTTTCAAACCTGGAAGTACAAATCTGACTTCACAAATGAATTCTGGAAAAAGACAATGACTACCCTCAACCTGGTGATAATAGCAAAACACTATCGCAATAAATACTCGAACTCACTTTTATTTATGTCGGCCACAATTTGATTTTTGAATGTTCATCGAAATTTCAATGAAAAAAATTCATCAAAATTTTGACTAAAACTTAGGCTTGTCGAAATTTCGACGAACATCGGGGATAAAATTTTAAAAAATTGAAAATTACACATTAAATATCACAAGTACCCGACAATACATCTAATTATACATCTTTCGTCAAAAAATTTCGTCGGATTTTGCAGTCAAATGAGTTAGTGATATATGTTTCCTAGTTACACTGATAGAATGAAACTTTTCAGGAAACTTCTAGAATGACCCACATGCATTAAATAAAGGATATATTGTAAATCTGGACTAATCGTTATTAGGTTTTTGATCTAATGGAAGATATTTTGTTGGCCTATCTTGCCCTAGAATGTAACCCTATTTTATGAGGGCATTGTATTATGATTGCGGTAGAGAGAGATGGTGATGTATTCTGAGAGTCTGATAGTGGTTGTGTTGTATCTTGATCTCTGAGTGGTGACACTCTTGTTAGATTTCTCTGCAAGTGTATTGTAATCTTTGTGATTTACTGAATAATATATTGGGCAACTTTGGGAGTGTGGGGTTTTTCTCCTGAAAGGGTTTTCCCCACATAAATCATTGTGTTGTGGTATGCACGATATTTATGTTTACTTCTATTTAAGTTTTGTAACTATTAAAGATCTATAAAGTTTTGCATTACTCTCCTCTCAAGATTAGTGTAGAAAATTCTTCTGCTACCTTAGCTTCCTTACAAGTGGTATTAGAACTTGATCACCTTTGGTTTCAGTTGTGGGTTGTTGCAGGGTTTTTTGAACAAATCTAGTTTTGAGTGGGAGCTTGTGCAGAAGACACTTTGTGATCTTGTTGCAAGAATTTTTAGATGGAAAGTTCATTAGGGAGAATAGAGGTGGATAAATTTTCTAGAAATAATTTTAAAATGTGGAAGCTGAAGATGGAGGATCTATTGATAGATTGAGATATGTGGGATGTTGTTGATGAGAATGTTTCAAGGCCTATATATCTTACTCAAGATTCTTAGTATGATGTTATGGACCATAAAGCCAAGGGTCTAATTAGATTGTGCTTGGTAGACTCTATTTTGATTAATTTCCATGAAGAGACCTCTGCAAAAAAACTATGGAGGAAGCTTGGTGAGATGTATCAGGCCAAATATTTAGTGAACAAGATTTTCTTGGGCAAGACATTATATTCCTTGAGAATGGAAGAGGGTGGAGGAATCATAGATCACCTAGAAGCATTTAATATGTCGGTGGCTCAATTGGCGTCAGTTGGTGTCAAAATGGATGATGAGGAAAAATGTCGGATCTTGCTGTGTTCTTTGCCTGATTCGTGGGATTCCCTTGTTATGGCTATTGGGAGTACTTCTGTTATATTGAAGACTAAAGACGTGGTGGGTTCTTTGCTTTTTGAAGAGATGAGGAGGAAGGTATCCATAACTACTAAGGAGGCCCTAAATGTTCATGGAAGATGTAAGGAAAAAGGAAAGAAGAATGATAAGCGTGACAAATCCAAGTCTAGGGGGAGATCTAAATCTCCTGGAAATTCCAAAGTTATTTTCTAGAACTACGGTAAACCTAGAAATGCTCGCAAGGAATGCAAAGAAGAAAAGAAGAAGAAAAAGAAGAAATTTTATTTTGATTCTGAGTCTGAGAAGGAAGATGGCGATGCATTCATTACAGCTTTAGCAACTCAGGCAGGTAATGATGCATGGTTAATTAACTCAGGTGCATCTTTTCATATGACCTTTAATAGAGATTGGTTTTGTGAATATGAAGAATTCGATGGAGGTAAGGTGTACTTGGGTGATGATTCTCATTTAGAAATTGTTGGTTGTGGTAAAGTTAAAATCAGGTTTCTTGATGGTAGAATAAAAAGGATTAATGGTGTGTTGCATATCCCTGGATTAGCAAGAAATTTTTTATCTGTTGGAAAACTAATAGATGCAAGTGTGCAAGTAGTATTTTCTAATGCAGGATGCAAGATGGTTAGAGGTACTATGGTGATTGCTAGAGGTGTTAGATATGGAACATTGTATAAGTTGGATGCATGCATTTTTTAGTGCAATAGTACTTATATGAAAATAAAGTCTATGGAAGAAATGAAGGTTTCACCTTTAGCAGATGGTCATGGATTTTGGGTACCCAAGGGTGCTCTTTCTTCTGAGTCAAAGTTAACTGTAGAGAAAAATATGTTATGGCACTAGAGACTTGACCACATTGGAGAAAAGGGTCTAGGGACCTTGAAAAATAAAAACCTTGTTGAAGGTTTTTCTGATTGTAATCTTGAATTCAATTTCTATGAGCATTGCACTTATGGAAAAAAAAACCATGTTTAGTTTTACTCCACTTCTCATAAATCTTGTGGTGTATTAGATCTTATTCATTCTGATGTGTTTGGTCCTATATATGTTCCTTCGATTGGTAAATCCACATATTATGTTTTATTTATTGATGATTATAGTAGAAGGACATGGGTATATTTTCTAAAGAGTAAATATGAAGTTTTCAGTTGATTTAAAGAATTTAAAGCAATGGTTGAGTTGCAAACTGGAAAGAAAATAAAATGTTTGAGGACTAATAATGGTGGTGAATTTTTCTCTAATGATTTTGATAGATTCTATAAAGATTGTGGTATTAATAGAAAAAGATAACTCTATATTCTCCACAATAGAATGGGGTTGCAGAAAGAATGAACATGACACTGATGGAGAAGGCTAGGAGTATGTTGAGTGGTGTTGGTCTAGAATAAAGGTTTTGGGATGAAGTTGTTTCCACTGATTGTTACTTGATTAACAGGTCTCCTTCATCAACTCTTGTTGATAAGATGCCTATAGAGGCATGGTTGGGTTGCAAGCCTTCATTAAGACATCTTATAGTTTTTGATTGTGAGGCATATACATATGTTCCAAAGGAGAAGTGAACAAAGTTGGAGAACAAGGTTGTGAAATGTATCTTCATCGAATATAGTTATGGTGTGAAAGGATACAAGCTTTGGGATCTTGTTGCACAGAAGGTAATACATAGTAGAAGTGCAATTTTTAGAGAAACTAAGCCTTCTTTTGTTACATTGCAGCCAGAACAAATTAAATAGGAAGATGTGATTCAATTGCCTCCTACACCCAAGAAATTTGAATCGAGGCCCAAGGATAGACAAGAAGTTGAGGAGAGCTCATCTAGCTTTGGATCTTCAGAAGAGGAGGAAGAACCTCCAACTCAACTTGTTGGTAGGTCTACAAGGCATAGACAACCACGTGAAAGGTATTTACTTGATGATTGGAGATGAATTTTTCCTTTGAATACTAACTTGGATGAACCTAGATCTATAGAAGAGGAATGAGGTATGAATGATGCAGAATCCTAGAAGATTGCAATGGATGAAGAAATGGAATCTTTGAAAAAGAATGATACATGGGATCTTGTACCATTTCCTGAAGGATGAAAACCTGTTGGTTGTAAATGGGTGTACAAGAAAAAAACTGGTTCAGATGGAAGTATTGAGAAATACAAAGCAAGGTTGGTTGCAAAGGGTTACTCTCAAGTTGAGGGTGTTGATTATGGTGAGATATTTTCTCTTGTTGCAAAAATGACATCCATTAGATTTTTGCTTTTTGTTGCTATTGCTTATGATTTAGAGGTTGATAAAATGGATGTGAAAACTGCTTTCCTTCATGGTGATTTGGAGGAGGATATTTATATGACACAACCAGAGCACTAAGTGTTGAAAGGTAAAAGTAATTTGGTTTTCAAATTGAAGAAATCTTTGTACATGGCTTAAAATAGAGTCCTAGGATGTCGTACCAGAAATTTGATACATATGTGTTGAGTTTGGGATTTGATCATTGTGTTTATTATAAATCTAATGGTGATTTTTTCCTGTTTATTGCATTATATGTTAATGATATGTTATTATTTAGCAAAGGGAAAGGTATGATTTCAGAACTAAAATCTCAACTTGCTGCTAAATTTGAAATGAAAGATCTTGGTGCAACTAAACACATTCTTGGGATGGAAATTAAAAGAGATAGAGTGAACAAAAATCTATGGCTTGGACAAAGTAAGTATGTGAATTCAACTTTACATAGGTTTGATATGAAGGATTGTAGACCATTGTGTGTTCCTATTTCAGTTGGAACAAAGTTATCTATTTTAGATTATCCAATATCTCCATCAGAGATGGAAGACATGAGCAAAGTGCCTTACCAAAGTGCAGTTGGAAGTTTGATGTATGTTATGGTTTGTACTAGACCAGGCATTACCCAAGTAGTGGGAGTTCTTTCCAGATATATGTCTAATCCTAGCAGAGTTCATTGGGATGCAGTTAAAAGAGTCTTCAGATATTTGCGGGGTACCTCAGATTATTCCTTATGTTATCATAGTAATATGAATGAAGATGAAATTCCCCTTGATATTCATGGTTATGTGGATTCAGAATGGGCGGGTGATGTTAATAGTAGAAAATCCACCAGTGCTTATGTGTTTACTTTATTTGGTGGTGCAATTAGTTGGATGAGTAAGCGACAGGTTGTGGTTGCATTGTCCACTACTGAAGTAGAGTATATGACAGCTACTCAAGCTTGTAAAGAATTCATTTGGATTAAGAGATTGTGTTCAGATATTGGAATAAAACAAGGTGCGGTGGAAATTTATTGTGACATTCAAAGTGTGAAATGTCTAGCCAAGAACCCGACATTTCATGCTAGGACCAAGCACATTGATGTACAATATCATTTTGTTAGAGATATGGTAAAATATGGAAAGGTGAATCTAGTTAAGGTAGAGGCTTTGATGAAGGTTGCTAATTATTTAACTAAGCATGTGAGCACAAAGAAGTTCAAATGGTGTTCAAAGACTACGGTCCATTCAACCCCTAGCAATTAAAGAGACGATGTTTACACCCTCACGTTGCTCTTGCAAGGTGTTCAACAAGTGGGAGATTTGTTAGGAAAATGTGTCTCAACCTTGAAATTATATGTAGTTTATTGTTGATAGGATGTATATATATTTTTATATATGTTTCCTAGTTACATTGATAGGTGTATACAATGGCAGCATAGAGCAAAATGTGAGCATGTTAACTTTTTAGGAAAATTCTAGAATGGTCGACATACGTTAAATAAAGGATATATTGTAAATCTAGACCATTCGTTATTAGGTTTTAGATCTAATGGTAGATATTTTGTTGGCTTGTATTTCCCTAGAATGTAACTATATTTTATGAGGGCGTTGTATTACAACCGTGATAAAGAGAGACGGTGATGTATTTTGAGATTCTGATAGTGGTCGTGTTGTCTCTTGATCTCTGAGTAGTGATACTCCTGTTAGAAGCTTTCTCTGCAAGTATATTGTAATATTTGTGATTTACTGAATAATATATTGGGTGGCTTTTGGAGTGGGGTTTTTCTCCTGAAAGGGTTTTCCCCACGTAAATCATTGTGTTGTGGTATGCATGATATTTATGTTTATTTATGTTTAAGTTTTTTAACTATTAAAGATCTATAAATTTCTACATTATTCTCCTCTCAAGACTAGTGTAGGAATTTGTTCCACTACCTTAGCTTCCTTACAGAGATAATGGTGGTGTCAGATAATTTTTCCTACCTTCTTCCGACTGTGACGCCATGCTGGAAGTTCAACCATAAAACTAGTTGACCCACAAGCTTTCGTGAGAATCCATCCTTTTTAGTGAATTTTGTGCACTAGTAGGCATTGGAGGCGGACTAATGTGAGTAAGACCTACATTGTAAATTTTAATAACTATTGTTTTTTGAGAAGATGTGTTCAAATATGATATTGCATAAAATAATTGGAGATTGAAAAACACTCTATGTTGTGAGTTCTTTCATTTTGCACATTGAAAGTTGAAGGTTTGAGAGCATGGCGTGGAGTTGTAGGTGGGGGATATATAAAAATATCCAAATTCACCTAAGGGGTGAGTAACGAATTCGGTTGTTACTTGTCAAGGATTTTAAAATAGTATTTGGGTTGTAGGTTTCATAACACCCAATTTTTTCCAACCTACAATTACACATTGTTGGCCTTGTCATTGCATGAAAAGGTTGACCTATCAATACCTCATACAAGCGTCAGATAAGACCTCTAAAAAAACATGACAACATTTCATGACAACTGGGTATATTTGGAGCAACTTTGTAATATTTGCGAAACAAGCTCTTCTCTCTAGCACACATAACCACCTCTTCCAAAATTTGATCCATTGAGCTCCATTCTGTCAAAATTTGTCATCGATGTATGATGGAGAGAATAATATGTTTTGCAAATGAGAAAGGTATGCTTCAAAGTTGCCTAGTTGTCATGAAATGTTGTCATTTTTTTATAGAGGTTACTTCCAAAGGTCAAAGGAGAAAACAGGTTGCATATTTGATGTGGATTTTTTGAGAGATTTCTAGTGGTATCATCTATAGATATTGATGTCAAAAAAAAGAAAAAATCACCACATATTGGCTGGGTGGAAAACATAGTGGGTTTTGTGTTTTTTAATTTCGCTTCTTCTAATTCTGCTTCGTATGATCAATATGTGAAATCCAATAATTTCTTTGATGCAACTGTACAAGATGTTGTATAATGCAGAAGCATGTGTCTCTAGTTGGTTGACCAACTACCACCCCTATCTTCCATGTAATTTCCTCGCTCAGATAGAGGAATTGAGTCTCCCTACAGGTTGTGGGAAAAGATGTTAAGGAGAATTGACAATAAAGGGCCAAAGTGCAGTGATGTCAAATAACATAATTATTCTCATTTCTTTAACTGTCTTCGATGTATGGGGAAAAATGATCATGGATGTTCAATATCATAATCGACAAATAGAGATTGTAAATTTCTATGACTGGCCAAATAATTTTTATTGAGAGAAGCGAGACCCTTTCCTAGCCGGATGCATTTGGAAGGTATCCATTGAACCAATAGTAATCATCTAGAAGCATAATCTTCTCAAGGTGCTGAGCATGAAATTTATGAGATTCCTTAAGGGGAATCTCAAATTAGTCATCACATGGGTTCTGTTGATGAATGGTTACATGTGTTGAAATTCAACTACCTTGTTAGGTTTTATGATGAGTTTTATTATAATTGGTATCAGAGCCATGTCACAGGTTTGAATCATGTGGTTGTGTTGGGGAGAGTTTTTGGAAGCTTGGTGCTTCCACCCCTCAGTCAGTGTTGATCGTGTGATTCGCGATATGGTTTAACCGCCTCCCATGCATCTTTTTTGACACTTGTATCAAGTATTGGCATGTCTATGTTTTTATGCAACATCAAGGCTAACACACATAGACAATAGGAATGTAATGCAAATGTTTTTCTTACACAATAAGAACCCAATTGGTTGGTCACACCTCAGGTCAATTTGGATACTTTTATGTATCCTCCACTTGCAATTATATTAAAGCAATATGAATGTCTTGGAAGCCTTCTATTTCATAGACAGTAATAATGTAATGAATTTCACCTTGTAATAACTCTTAGTTACAATATACTTTGTATTTGAATTTCTTCATATGATTGAAACAAAGAGATGCACAAAATAATGGCATATTGGAAAACACAATGTGGGTTGTTAGTTGTTTCATTCTGCATGCTTAAATCTAAATGGTTTAGAGCACGAGGAGGAGTTGTAGGTGGGGGATACATAAAACTAACTAGATTGACCTGAGGGGTGACTAACTTATTAGGTTGTTATGTGTAGAGTGTTTTACAACACTATGTGGGTTGCAAGTTTCTTAACGTCCATTGTTTTCCAATTTCATTACATTATTGCTATCTAGAGAGATAAAGGTTCTCAAGACAATCATAAAACATACCAAATTGAGGTGAGGGGTGAGTAACCAATTGGGTTGCTACTTGCAAAGGGTTTTAGAATTTAGTATGTGGGTTTCAAGATTTATAACACCCAGTGTTTTCCAACCTAAAATTTCACATAAGAGTTTGAATGTATTAAAAAGATTTTTCTATTTAGACAACATGAATGTAATGAAAGGAACCTTCAAAATTTATAACTCTTAGTTACTGTATAAATTGCAATTCACTATCTTCATGTGATTGAAAAATAAATGCACAAAATAATTGTAGGTTAGAAAAAATAGTGGGTTGCAAGTTATTTCATTCTGGAGGTGGGGATACATAATTGAAACAAAATTGAGTTGAGGGGTGACTAACCAATTGGGTTGTTACATGTATAGAGTTTTACAACACTATGTGGGTTGTAGGTTTTATAACACCATCTCTTTTCCAACCTGCAATTTTGTTGACAATATGAATGTATTGAAAACCTTTTTTTATTTAGATAGAAAGAATGTAATGAAAGGTACCTTTAAAATTTATCACAAGTCTTAGGTGGACTAAAAATTATGGTTCAAATTCCTCTTATGATTGAAAATATATATGCTTGCTTACAGTAGACGGTGCAATAAATTTTGGAACTTTAACTATCTATAAAACTTGCAACTGTTTTACATTTTATGGCCAACCAAGGATGCGTGCTTTAAAAGGGAAAGTGCTTCATACAGTGGAAAAATTTGTTGAGGTGGTCAGCACACTTGAGAGGGTGTATAGTGACACATCTTCTTTGGGATGGTCACATTTGACAAATGTGCAAGTAAGATCTGGTAATTACAAGATGCAATCGAATGTATAATTTTAATCTCTCATAAGTAGTTACGATGTTGAATGGAAAGTGGGAATGTTTTAATTAGGAGGAAACAACCATTGTACAGATGATGTCCCCTCGTTTTAGGAAAATGTTGAACGCTGAGACAATGACATGTTCAATAATTGATTGTGAACTTCCAATTTCCATTTACTTCCAATGCATCAATCAAAATGCTTTATAATTTCAATTAGAAAATTTCATGTTTGTTACGAATATGCTGATTTTGATAGTATATCATTCCTTTGATTTAGGATGATAATGAGGCAGACAATCACATTCTTTCCATAGTACACGACAAAGAGGAAGAGCATGCAAAGGGAAACCCTAAGGATGGGGAGGGTGTGAATAAAGCACAGGGTGATGTGGAGGATGGGAAGGTAGATATAATAACTCAATTATTGCATCATTTGGTTGTGTGTATATGTTGTCTTTTCAAATTATTTTAATATCAAATAAATTAAGTTATTTTATTTTCCAAATTTGTTGTGTCCAAGTTGTTGTTGAATGCATAAGAGAAGTGGAGAATGTGAGATATGTATATTATTGTATTGTAGAACAATGTACGAGAAAATTTCATGATTGGAAATTGTTCAACATGCATAGGATTTAGGATCACCACCATCCCATTATCACGCCACAAAAGCATGGCCGAAGTGCATTGGGGGGAACCAAAATTCCCCCTCCTCCCCCTGAAAATTTGAAAAAGTATCTTCAAAAGAAGGTGGATAATATGGAGTACCAATTGAATCTATGACAAAATATCCAGCAGAAGAGTGTTATTAAAAGGGTGTATAGTAAGTATGGTAAAAAAAGCTTTCACCTACTTCCCAAGGAAGGAAATGATGAGGTGAAGGAGAAAATGGCATTATACAACAGTGAGCAGAACAAGGAGCAAAGAAGGAAAAAAATATTATTGTTGTAGGAGAAAAATAGAAAGGATGAAATGGTAATGTGGAATTGAACTGTTAAATCTAAATTCTGGTTGGTTCATTTTTTCTATTTTGATGCATACAAGTTTCACTTAACATTAACTTACATGACATGACAGGGTGATGGTCAACAAGCGGTTCCTACTGCCCAGTAGAGTATTGTTCATTTAGTAGAGGAATCTATGCCCAGGAAATCCCAAGGTGATGTTCCTCCCAACCCGACGTCTAACATTAAGAAGGAGCGTACATGGTCAAAAGTTTCAAGGCGCCCTCAGAAGAAGAAACAATAAAAAATGGTGATTTGGAATCTTTTGTTTAATGTTTTTTTATTATTTCAATGAAAAGGTTACATGCATCTAAATTTGATGTGAGATTTCAATTCTTGCTATTACAGGGCAAGGATGAACAACAAAGTGTTGGCCTCAAGCAAGGTAATGTTGATTTGGAAGATGAAGCAATGCCCACGAAAGCACAAGATGATGTTCCTCCCAACCTTTTGTCTAACATTGAGAAGAATAAGGAGCATACACAGTCAAAGGTTTCAAGGCACCCTCACATGAAGAAACAAGAACAAATGGTTATTTCAAAATCTTTTATTTAATGTTTATTATGATTACTTCAATGAATTGGTTGCATGCATCTTAATTTGATGTGATGTTTCAATTCCTACTATTACAGGGCAAGGATGAACAACGAAGTGTTGGCCTCAAGTAGGGTATTGTTGATTTGGAAGATGAAGTAGTGCCCATGAAAGCACAAGATGATGTTTCCCAACCCATTGGTTGACATTGAGATGATGAAGGACTGTACACAGTCTAAAGTTTCAAGGTTCCCTCACATGAAGAAAAAAGAACAAACGATGATTTCAAAATCTTCTATTTAATGATTGTTTTGATTATTTCAATGAATTGGTTGCATGCATTTGAATTCAAATGTGACGTTTCAATTCCTGTTATTAGAGGGCAAGGATGAACAACAAAGTGTTGGCCTCGAGTAGGGTACTGTTGATTTGGAAGATGAAGCAGTGCCCATGAAAGCACAAGATGACGTTGTTCCTCCCAACCCATTGTCTAACATTGAGAAGGAGTGTAGATAGTCTAAAATTTCAAGGTTCCCTCACATGAAGAAACAAGAACAAATGGTGATTTTGAAATCTTCTATTTAATGTTTGTTTTGATTATATCAATGAATTGGTTGCATGCATCTGAATTTGATGTGACATTTCAATTCTTGCTATTATAGGGAAAGGATGAACAATGAAGTGTTGGCCTCAAGAAAGGTATTGTTGATTTGGAAGACGAATTAGTGCCCATGAAAGCACAAGATGATGTTGTTCCTCCCAACCTACCATATAACACTGAGAAGAAGAAGGATCATACACGGTCAAAAGTTTCAAGATACCTTGACATGGAGAAACTAGAAGAAATGGTGAATTCAAAATCTTCTATTTAATGTTTGTTTTAATTATTTCAATGAATTAGTTGCATGCATCTAAATTTGATGTGGCATTTCAATTCCTACTATTTAGGGCAAGGATGAACAATGAAGTTTTGGCCTTGACCTTACTGGTGATGTGGTTGCAATGGAAATGAAAGATGCTAATAGAAATAAAGATGGACATGGGTATGGGGAGACCACTGGCCTACAAGTGGGACAGGGAAATAAAGATGGACATGGGTATGGGGAGAGCACTAGCCTACAAGTGGGACAGGGTAATAAAAATGGACATGGGGACAGGGAGATCAGTAGCTTGCAAGTGGGATAGGGTAATAAAGATGGACATGGGGACGAGGAGAGTGTTGGCTTGCAAGGGGGAGATGGAAATAAAGTTGGACATGGGGACAGGGAGAGCAGTAGCGTATCATCTATATCAAAAATAGACACAACACACTTCCATTCTTATGTTCTAATTTCTTTATGAATCCTTTAATATTTCTTGAATTATGATTCACATCAATGACATTTCCATTGTATCCAAATCTTATTGATGAACAAATGATAGAGTTCAAGGGTATCACTTTTAAGATCGATGATCACGTCAATCTTTAGAGGTAGTGTAAACTGGTTGGAAAAGGCATTGTAAGTGCTGTCAGTAGACATGATCTTACCCATAGCTTTCCCCCACCCAAAAAATTGTGTGAGAGTCAGCATTGTTGAGGCCATTGCCGGTGACTGTGCAATGCCTTTTGGACGTCTCGACACAAAGACTGTCGAAGAGTGTGTGGGAAGCTTTACAATATGGAAGCTCACTGAGTTGAAGCATTCTCTTCTAGAGGTGTATATAAATGATATCTTGTTGTATATATCATACTACCTTATATTTTTTCCATCCATATATTAATTGTTCAATTTTTTTCTTATAGGTTGAAGGTGTTCAAAGTGTGAAGGAAAAAGCACAACCTCTTCAAAAATCTATTGTTTCACATCCGCCATTTGTGAGGGTTCATGGAATTGGAATCACCCCTCTCGAAATACACAACAACCCAAAGAAACGTGCCATATATTATAGAGGCATGGCCTCAATTGCAAATAATAGGCAATGTAGGATATGATGAGAGAGTCTCACAATAATCATTGTGCATTGTGAGTTTAATTATTTGATTATTGAACAATTATGGTGTAGACATATACTATTTTCATATGTTTGAACACTATGTTATACATTTCATATCAAACTTTTCATGGCCCTCTATAATTACATTATCAACAATGTGAAATAATGGTAGGAAATGCCACCTGAAGTGTTATTGTTTATGATAGCTTGTTTATAAATGAAAGAGATAAGTTGACATGTAAATTGTTTGAACTCAAAAAAATTCAATATAGCAGTCAATGGTATCCAATACAGTAATTGCATACATGGTATTCAATAGAGTATAAAAATAAATGTTATGTGTGTGTATATGTATGTACCTATGTGGGCAACCATTTGCATTGTTGGAAAACACACTTTCCCCTGTCAGTTATTTCCTTATGAAAAGTTATTGTTTTGTTACAACCAAAAATTTAATGAATTCCACTTTCAAATTTTAGAACAACTATTTGGTATAGTAAAAATGGCATTTCCCTTTTTCCATCTGATTGGAAGAGATAAAATTGTCACATTGTTTGTAGTGTTGGAAAACACATTGTCCCTTGTCTGTTATTTCCTTATGAAATTTTTTGTTTGGTTATGACCATGAATGTAATGAAGTGAACTTTCAAATTTTAGAACAACTCTTTGCTACAGTAAAAATGGCATTTTCCTTTTTCCATCTAATTGGAAGAGATAATGGTCACATTGTTTGTAGTGTTGGAAAACACACTGTCTCCTGTATGTTATTTCCTTATCAAAAGTTTGGTTTGGTTACAACCATGAATGTAATGAAGTCAACTTTCAAATTTTAGAACAACTCTTTACTATAGTAAAAATGAAGTTTTCCTTTTTCCATCTGATTGGAAGAGATAAATGGTCACATTGTTTGTAGTGTTGGAAAACACACTGTCCCCTGTCTATTCTTTCCTTATGAATTTTTTTTTTTTGGTTATGACCATAAATGTAATAAAGTCAATTTTCAAATTTTAGAAAAACTCTTTGCTACAATAAAAAAGACCAAAAAAAAAAATCAGAAAGTTTATGATGTGGTAGAAGCATCTTAATGGACAAAGAAATTTGTAATAGCATTCCTATTACAATATAGAAATTGAAACAGGTTTTCTCATAGTCACCCATATTAGATGTCGTATCCTCTGCCCCAACCATAGCAGGTGCACCTAATGTCTCACATTGCATATTGACATTCATATTAAAGCTACTATTCATGGACAAGGGAAAGGAGTCACACAAAGGAGTTCGGTGATCTGACTATTATGTAGCACGCTTCATATGATGGGTTGCACGTTGACGACGATCCTTGCTTGCACTAAACCATGGACGTATGTGAATGGTGCTAGTTACAACTACATCGAGATTGTGAATGAATTCAAATGACAATGCATTGGATTGTTGTAGATCCTATAGAAACCTCTCAACACACTGTGTATATGATTGTACTTGTTCTGGACACTGGGGTGGTGTACGCATCAATTTCTTCAATATTTCATTTGTGTCATTCCAAATACACATTTTTTGAAAATGTTCACGTTTATGACTAACATAACGAGCTTGTGTAGGGGGTGAGAAGATTAAGACTATTTTCTTGCATGCCCCCCTATGACAATGTCTCATTCAAATCAATCCCTCTCTCAATTTCTTGACATCCCTCATCTAAATGACAACACACAAGAAACTTGTATTAGGTAGTAGAAAATGAAAAACACAATTGTCTCCCATAAAGTAACACACTTCGAATTGAAATTCACTTACTGTGGACCACCCCTTCAACAGAAGATGATCTTTTAATTAGTTTAGTAACCTTAAGGACATGTTTGCAAGTGTTTCCCTAAAAACTCCAAGGGCACTCACAAACAAAAAGGTTCTCGCCAAATTTTTGAATGAGGTAGTGGTCACACCTACTTTGAATTTTCACCCAGTACCATCTAGGATGTGTTTCATCTAGAGCACAATCATCGTCTAGAATTTCCTTCGCCCACTCCAAACTAGATTGAATATTTTGAAACTTATAGTTCGTCAAAAAGCCATAATGCTATAAATTTTCCTTTTTCCTAAAGAATGGTTCCATTTTATACACAAGTGTGTAATACAAATATTCCATTCACCTTGTGCATTTTTTTTTATGATCACACAAGTATCGAGTTTTGAGCATGCAATGGTATGACTCAATTGCTACATTTCTATCATGGTTGGCATGTGGGAATAGTCTGCAATTTTTTACCCACATGGCTGTGAAAAAAAGGAAATAGTCAAGTAAACCACAACGTATTAGAGGTAATGTCAAAGAATGTGAATGGTATGAATCGAACGAGGTGACAAAAATTTTCAACTCACTAATTCGACCATCTACTTCACACCGGGTCTTCTTGAAGTACAATAAAAATAGGGGCTAATCATTGAACTCCTCAAAGAAAGAGTTCAATAGTTGAGTGATGTTGTCTTCTCTATCACCGATCACCATCATGATCATGCCAAGTCTATGGAAGATGTATGTTTCCCTTTCCTTGGTAGCATACTTACGTATGTTCTTCATCCAAGCCCTTTTAACGTGCTAAATGTATAGAAGCACACGACATCGAAAGAGATCCCTAATAGAAAATAGAAATGATGTTGTTTAGAACTCAATTGTATGAAAAAGTGTCATTGAAAATAAATAGAAAATGATAAAGGTACGCAAATTAAAAAAAACATGCACTTACTGTATGGCATAAATTTCTGCAGTGGCATCATCGATAAAAAATGCATTGATTCTCCAGTCAGGTCTGGGTCTTCTTCCATGGGCATTTAATTCATGTAGCTACGCAAAAAAATTCTTCAATCTTGTTTCATGAGGAGACTACCCATGCAACGAGTACACCACTTCGTTGCTCATCAAAAATGAAAAAAGTATACAATTTGTACTGTAGACATATCAAGTTAGTGTGACCATTGTTAGGTTTATAGCCAGTAAGATCATTGAAAAGATGAACTATTTGCTAATTTTTCTAATGCCTCACCCCATATTTGTTAGTGGAAAATGTGGAATCCATGAAGATGATTGAATTGTGTGAGTGGAAAACCATCATATCCAACATCCATGGAGTCTGAACCCCAATAAAAAAAGGTGTATCATTCCTATGGGGCCATTGAAAGTAGAAGAAGTTGTTAGAGTCCTGTCCATTCCACATTATGATACTTTTCAAATCAAATTTGTGTTAGTGAATAAAAAACACCTTTTTCCAAGCATTCATTACATCCTTGCTCATAAGGAATTCATCTATCTTAATCATCATGCCACAAAATATAGGATCACTGAGGTGTCTATCTATTATTGCATTAACACTCACATCCATGAGCAAAAGGCTTTCAATATAGCTTTTGCATTATGAAGATAGATTAGCGGTGAACATGGAACACCTATCTCTGCTTGTGTTACCAATTCCATGGAAAAATTCACCATTGACATCGATGTGAAACATTTCTTTGTAGAGAAGATAGGAAACATTAGGTCTACTGTGCATAACCTTTACAATGAAGTGGCATTGACAACATCGCTTTTTTATAAACCTTTGTTTTCTTTTCTATGGTTGAGAATGGTTTCTAAGATCTTCATAACTGTATCCACACTAGTAGCTATAAAGAAATCATCATCTCATCATCTTCAAGCAAGAGAGAGTAAAATATCATTAGACCATACACATGAATGTTGAAAGGTACAAACCTATGCCACATAAAAAAATTTCCATAATTTTTTTCATTGACGAGATTTGTGATGGTATACTCTCTCTTTTTCACACACAAAAATGAAGTTTTAAAACCTTCAACCAACATTTCACAACGAATGAAATCATCAAGTCTGCTATGAGAAATTGTTGCGACAAGGTCAAGGACTCCATCCTCGTTGATGGCAATAGGAGTCCAATGCAAATTGCAAGAGGAAAAAGAAGAGCCTCCATCCCATACATCTTGCACCTCCAAATTGTCTTCCTTCTTCCATTTCAAATCTCTCCCCATTCTAGGAAAGGTAGGAATTGGACAAACATTTAAAATTAGAGTGGATTGTGTCAAGAAAAAGAAAGAAATCAGTCATTGAACGTAAATAAAATGTGCTTGCATTGTTGTCACCAATGTGAAACCAATAGGAGGTTTTCGACTTTAGCTGAGGAAAATTAAAGGTGATAGATTGAATCAAGCAACGCATAAAATATAAAACAAATGCGGGTTGGCAATCGGAGCATGCAAATCAATGTACAAGTGGACATATAAAATGACGACACAATCACAAGTGTACATGGAAATTCAAGGATGAGTCCATTTTAGGTGTGCCACACAAACTTATTTTACCTAAAGAGGAATTTTGTGAAAACCAACCATCATTTTCAAGTAAACTTGTGTTGTTTGAGCAAGAACACGATGAGTGGTTGAACCTGCAACTTTGTATGTGGCATACAAGTGTAACATGCATAATAATATGTAATTACTTCTAAAATTGCAATAATATATGTATTATTTTGGGAAGATATGTTGGTTGTATGCATGTGTATGCGTTAATGAAGAGGAAAGGTTAGAGGTAAAACAAAACCTTTTATGTAAAAAAAATGTGCATCCATTGTTACCAGCAATGCCAAAATGATAACACATTTTTTGCATTTGTTGAAAAAATAATTAATCAGTAATAGAGAGAATGAGGAAAGGAAGAAAGGTGTAAAATGTCCTATCAACCATGATGTAAGCCAATGCAGGTTGGAAAACATAGTGTGTAGCTTAACCTCCAAGCAGACAAAAATACCACAAGTAAAATCACAACCCCACATGTAAATCCAACTAATATTTTAGAGTATATGGGGTGTACAAACCTCTTTTACCTAAGGAGGCATGTTGTGATATTCAACCTTCCATTCGGGGTGACTTAACATGAGCAGCAAAAGCACATCTAGCAATTCATGAAATAAACAAGTGAAGGTTGAACCACACGATGAGTGGTTCAACCTGCAACTTTGTATGTGGCATACAAGTGTAGCGTGCATAACAATATGTAATTAATTCTACAATTGCAACAAAAGATGTATTATTTTAGGAAGATACGTTGGTTGTGGTGTGTGTGTATGTTTTAATGGATAGGAAAGGTTAGAGGGCAACCAAAACCTTTTATGACAACCTTGTATGTAAAAAAATGTGCATCCATTGCTGCCAACAATGCCAAAATGATAACACGTTTGTTGCATCTGTTGAAAAAATAATGAATCAATAATGGAGAGAATGAGGAAAGGCATAAAGGTGTAAAGTATCCTATAAACCATGATGTAAGCCAATGTAGGTTGGAAACCACAGTGTGTAGTTGAATCTCCAAGTGGACATAAATATCGCAAGTAAATTTTCAACCTCGCATGTAAATATAACTAAGTTTTCAAAGTATATGGGGTGTGCAAACCTCTTTTAACTGAGGAGGCATGTTGTGATATTCAACCTTCTATTTGGGGTGACTTAACATGAGTAGGAAAAGCACATCTAGAAATTCATGAAATAAACAAGTGAAGGTTGAACCATACAATGAGTGGTTAAACTTCCAACTTTGTATGTAATGTACAAGTGTAATGTGCATAACATTATGTAATTACTTCTACAACTACAACAAAAAATTATTATTTTGGGAAGATACATTGTTTGTGGTGAGTGTGTATGTGTTAATGGAGAGGAAAGGTTGGAGGGCAACCAAAACCTTTTATGACAACCTTTTATGTAAAAAAATGTGCATCCATTGCTACCAACAATGCCAAAATGATAACACACTTATTGGATCTATTGACAAAATAATGAATCAGTAATGGAGAGAATGAGAAAAAATAGAAAGGTGTAAAATTTCCTATCAACCATGATGTAAGCTAATGTAGGTTGGAAAACACAGTGTGTAGTTCAACCTCCAAGCAAACATAAAGACCGCAAGTAAATTCCCAACCCCGCATGTAAATATAACTAAGATTTCAGAGTATATGGGGTATACAAACCTCTTTTCCCTAAGGAGGCATGTTGTAATATTCAGCCTTTCATTTGGGGTGACTTAACATGAGCAAAAAAAACACATCTAGCAATTCATGAAATAAGCAAGTGAAGGTTGAACCACACGATGAGTGGTTCAACGTGCAACTTTGTATGTGGCATACGAGTGTAACATGCATAAAATTATGTAATTACTTCTACAATTGCAACAAAAGATGTATTATTTTGGGAAGATACGTTGGTTGTGGTATGTGTGTATGTGTTAATAGAGAGGAAAGGTTAGAGGGCAACCAAAACCTTTTATGACAACCTTGTATGTAAAAAAATGTGCATCCATTGTTGCTAGCAACACCAAAATGATAACAATTTTGTTGCATCTATTGAAAAAATAATGAATCAATAATGGAGAGAATGAGGAAAGGCATAAAGGTGTAAAATATCCTATCAACCATGATGTAAGCCAATGTAGGTTGGAAAACACAGTGTGTAGTTGAACCTCCAAGTGGGCATAAAGACCGCAAGTAAATTTGCAACCCCACATGTAAATCTAACTAATATTTTAGAGTATATGGGGTGTACAAACCTCTTTTACCTAAGGAGGCATGTTGTGATATTCAACCTTCCATTCGGGGTGACTTAACACGAGCAGCAAAAGCACATCTAGCAATTCATGAAATAAACAAGTGAAGGTTGAACCACACGATGAGTGGTTCAACCTGCAACTTTGTATGTGGCATACAAGTGTAACGTGCATAACAATATGTAATTAATTCTACAATTGCAACAAAAAATATATTATTTTGGGAAGATACATTGGTTGTGGTGCGTGTGTATGTGTTAATAGAGAGGAAAGGTTAGAGGGCAACCAAAACCTTTTATGACATCCTTGTATGTGAAAACATGTGCATCCATTGCTGCTATCAATGCCAAAATGATAACACGTTTGTTGCATCTATTGAAAAAATAATGAATCAGTAATGGAGAGAATGAGGAAAGGAAGAAAGGTGTAAAATTTCCTATCAACCATGATGTAAGCCAATGCAAGTTAGAAAACACAGTGTGTAGTTGAACCTCCAAGCGGACATAAAGACTGCAAGTAAATTCACAACCCCGCATGTAAATATAACTAAGATTTTAGAGTATATGGGGTGTACAAACCTCTTTTCCTAAAGGAGGCATGTTGTGATATTTAGCATTTCGTTTGGGGTGACTTAACATGAGCAACAAAATCACATCTAATAATTCATGAAATAAACAAGTGAAGGTTGGACCACACAATGAGTGGTTCAACTTGCAACTTTGTATGTGGCGTACGAGTGTAATGTGCATAAAATTATGTAATTACTTCTACAATTGCAACAAAAGATGTATTATTTTGGGAAGATATGTTGTTTGTAGTGTGTGTGCATGTGTTAATAGAGAGGAAAGGTTAGAGGGCAACCAAAACCTTTTATTACAACCTTGTATGTAAAAAAGTGCCCATCCATTGCTACCAACAATGCCAAAATGATAACATGTTTGTTGCATCTATTGACAAAATAATGAATCAATAATGGAGAGAATGAGGAAAGGCATAAAGGTGTAAAATATCCTATAAACCATGATGTAATCCAATGTAGGTTGGAAAACACAGTGTGTAGTTGAATCTCCAAGTGGGCATAAAGACCGCAAGTAAATTCGCAACCCCACATGTAAATATAACTAAGATTTTAGAGTATATGGGGTGTACAAACCTCTTTTACCTGAGGAGACATGTTGTGATATTCATCCTTCTATTTTGGGTGACTTAACATGAGTAGCAAAAGCACATATGGAAATTTATGAAATAAACAAGTGAAGGTTGAACCACACAATGAGTGGTTCAACTTGCAACTTTGTATGTGGCGTATGAGTGTAACATGCATAGTAGTATGCAATTACTTCTACAATTGCAACAAAAAATGTATTACTTTGGGAAGATATGTTGGTTATGGTGCGTGTATATGTGTTAATGGAGATGAAAGGTCAGAGAGCAACCAAAACCTTTTATGAAAACATTGTATGTAAAAAAATGTGTATCCATTGTTGCCAAAAATGCCAAAAGAATAACAATTTTTTTACATTTGTTGAAAAAATAATGAATCAGTAATGGAGTGAATTAGGAAAGGCATAAATGTGTAAATTTTCCTATCAACCATGATGTCAGCCAATGCACATTAGAAAACATAGTGTCTAGTTGAACCTCCAAGCGGACATAAAGACCGCAAGTAAAATCGCAACCTCACATGAAAAGAAAAACTAAGACCTCATAGTATATGGGGTGTACAAACCTATTTTACCTAAGAAAGCATGTTTTGATATCTAGCCTTCCATTTGGGGTGACTTAAAATGAACAAAAAAAGTGTATATGACAATTCATGAACTTAAAAAGTGCAGGTTGAA